>OVAF01001430.1:426-20134 GCA_900406245.1 Odontarrhena argentea | reverse complement strand
ATAAGCCTTAGTGCGTCTTGTTCACCTTTCTTTTTCATTGTTTGTTAAATTATTGTTATATTTTTTTTTTTCTTTCTCTCTCAGTTTGTGGAAAAAAAGTTAGATAGGTGTATAAGTCGTCACCACCTTTCTTTCTCTATTAACCTCTTTTGAGTTTTTAATGTTTTGAGTATTTCTTGTGTTTGTTTTGTTTATTTTTCTCCTTTTTTAGGGATATATGAATATGATTTTTTCAACCCCACAAAAGGTAGATTCAAGAGAAGGAATTAAAGTGTAAATACCCGTTAAAAATCATTACTCCATGATATTAGACATCAAGATTTGAGTTAGCTTTGAAGTAATATATATAATCACTTCATCTGATTTTTTTTTTTTACATGGTTTTGGGGGTTTTACTGAGATTTGTATAGTCTATGATTAGGGTCCACATTATCTTATAAGAAATTAATTGCCTCATCTCACATGAAATAAATATTTGGAATCTCCAAATAGGATATAATTTATTGCGGAAAGGAAGTTTCTACCTAACCAAAATGCTCTGTACATCAATTTTTTTGTGTTTCAAATTCACAATCATATCAAGTTTATAAAAATTGCAATTAAACTAACTAGTGTTCTCTTGGGATATACTATGATAATCATAGAGACAAGAAAAAACCATAAAGTGAAATATTTGAGATTTGAAATTTAATTTATGAAACATGGTATTGAATTTGGAAGTTTGGTCAGGTGAGGATGAAAGTAAAAGGGACGCAAAGAATGGTGACTTGTCCACGTTGATTTATACGGTAAGTCTAACATTTTCCTCCATTTAGACATGGNTTTTTTTTTTTTGGTCAGGACATGGTCTCATTCTCTACTAAGAAAAATATATATAAATATATTGTTCGAGAGTCACATCTCACAAATGAGACAAAAGAGTAGATACCTTGGATAAATCAAGTTGATTAATGACGCGAGTTTAACCTAATCTAGCACCATCTTTGATTATGATGATGGAGATGTTGAATTCTATATAGAGAAGATAAACAAACAGACAAACCCATATGTAAAGTGATAAGTAATATATAATTCAAGTTCTCAAATTCATATAATTAGAATATTGTTTTGTCATTAAGCTAATGTTATTTACAAAATTGTTGGATCACCAAATCATTAAATATGTCACAAGAGAGAAGCATTTGAAAATGACATCGTCGTCTTCGAACTGCAAGAGTTTTTGTTCTTCAAATCCAGTTGCAGAGATGAGCATACTCTTTGGCCAAGCATGCTCGGCTTCTTCTTGACTCTGTTTCTTCTATTGTAGCCCACGTTTAACTATTGAATGAAATTTGGTTCTGTTCAAAAAATAAGAGATGAGCATATATAAGCTTTTGCTCATTATTAACAAATACCATAAACCTCTTCTACTTTGCATTTTCTTGTCTTTCACATTATTTGTGGAAAGAACATGACAATTAAGACTAGGAGTCAAGTAAAATTTGGTATTAATAAAAATCTAATTAGTTTTGTAGGAGTCTTGCCTACCAGACAAACAAAAAATAACTTGGTAAATCATAACTTCAACTGATCAAAATTCACCACTGCTCTCATATTAGAGACCAAACTATTTTATATGATGTCATCCAAAATACTGTATAACTCGAATTGCCGAAATCAAAGTTGGTCCAAAATATTTTACCAAAACGTCTTTTTCACTTTTTATCTTTACACATTCACTTCCAAACTCTCACTCTTCTATTAATATAAGTCATGCTCGAACTCTTGGAAAAAAAAAGGGTCATGCTCGAACTCATATATACTCAACTCTCTCTCCGGAATTTTTGGATTCTTCTTAGTTAAGAGATTCTTATGAATTGTTTTTGGTAAAAATGCCAATTTCTAGTGATCACAAAATCAACACATGTCCAAGACATCTAACTTTCTACAAAAAGCCCAGTTTGCCAAAGCCCAAATCAGAGAAGGTACCGTACTACAATCAAACTTTTGTTACACTTGTCTAGAGCCTAAAAGGGATTACAAACACTACTAATCTCACTTTATTTAATTTGTCCTTAATTCAAAACACTTTATTTTTGTCTACTACTTTTTCATGTCGACGTCTTCTTGCTACAAAAGCATTATACAATTACATGTACTTAGTCTTTTTTCTTTTTCTTTTTTTTTGAAATTTCATGTACTTAGTCTTTCACAACTCTGTTTCATGTTTCCCCAGTTAGTTAATCTATTTGATTGACAAATAAAAACATACTAAATTTACAAATATTCATAACAATATTATATATTTATTTTAAAAATTCCCACGACGTCAGGTGAGAAAATCTAATCTTCCAAGGAGCCACGTCGAGAGTTTTTATATGACAGGAGCAGCATCCTAAAGCCTTTTACGTGTCACTCTCTCATTCGTCTGTCTCTTCACAAACGACCCAACCTCGTAAAAAATATAAATCTGAGTTACGGTCTTTTCCGTAATTACCATACTACCCCCGTAATTTATCGAAATTATCATATCGAAACCGAGAAAAAGAAAAAAAAAAAAAAAAAGAAGGAATGAGCGATTGTATTTCTCGCTAAGTCACTTTGATTTTTTCTTCCTCTGTATCGTTCGTCGTCTTCGATCTTCACCACCGTCAAATCTTTCTCCGGCCAATGACTATGATGACTCCTCCTCCTGTTGATGTAATTCCCGATTCCTTCATTCTCAATTCGATGTTCCTCTCTTGGTGTATTCGCTTTTTGAATCTGCTGCTTCTGATTGTTTCTTAAGCTGATCGTTTAGGGTTTTTTTTTCGGATTTGATTTGAATTTGAAGCTTTTGATTGATTGAGTAGGTGCTGCGATTGCTCTTAGTTTAGTGATTGTAGTTTCTATATTTTCTGTTTCCGTTTTGATCATCGGAGGGTGAGATTAGGGTTTGTTTTTGGGGTGAGAAGTTTTTATTTTGTCTTCATATGATTCGCAGCAGCAAGAAGATGAGGAGATGCTCGTGCCGCATTCGGATTTGGTTGAGGCTCCTCCTGCTCAGCCTATGGAAGGTTAGACTGTTTTGGTCTAATTCTAATTTGATTTGCTGATTAGAGATTTTGTTACATGTATCTGATTTTGATCTGATGAGATTAGAGCTTGTCGATGTTAGTGTATAGTGTTAGAGAGTAGGATTGATGGTTTACAGTGGCTAGGGTTTTGACTTTTTTGGTTGTTGCATTTGTAGTTTCTCAACCTGAGACTGCTGCAAGTACTGTGGAGAACCAGCCTGCTGAGGATCCTCCCTCACTGAAATTCACGTGGACCATCCCGAATTTTTCTAGGCAAAACACTCGGAAGCATTACTCCGATGTATTTGTTGTTGGAGGTTACAAATGGTAATACGCCATATGTATACCTTCTTGTAGTGTACTTGTTGCCATTGGCTGTTTATTTTGGTTGGTACTTGACACCGTTTGGATTTTGCTTATGCAGGCGTATATTAATTTTCCCGAAAGGGAACAATGTCGACCATTTGTCCATGTACTTGGATGTTTCTGATGCTGCGAGTTTGCCGTACGGTTGGAGCAGATATGCTCAGTTCAGTCTTGCTGTAGTCAATCAAATCCACAGCAGATATACCATTAGAAAGGGTACATGTAATTTATCTATGATTTTTTCTTATGAAACCAGGATTATTCGTGCATGCATGCGCATTGAAAGTCTGTGCTCAGGGAAAAAATAATTTGCGAAAGTTTGAACGTTGGATCGGAAATAACGAGATCACTTGTACATATTGAAAACTAAATATGTTATTACTGTCTTAAGATTTACCTGAACGCCCAGACTGAAAACCATTTATTCGTGTTATGCACCCTTCTCTATTTCTCTATTAGAGTGAAATGTTTACCTAGTTTTTGACGAACTTGGTGTTCTCATGATGGAGCTGTAAGTGAGCTTTGGTAATACAATTTTTAACATTATGATTCCCTTTTGCGGCGCAGAGACGCAACATCAATTCAACGCAAGAGAAAGCGATTGGGGATTCACGTCATTCATGCCTCTCAGTGAACTCTATGATCCTAGTAGAGGATATTTAGTGAATGATACTGTTTTGGTTGAAGCTGAAGTCGCTGTACGTAAGGTTCTTGATTACTGGTCATATGACTCAAAAAAGGAGACTGGTTTTGTTGGACTCAAGAACCAAGGTGCAACTTGTTACATGAACTCTCTCCTGCAGACACTTTACCACATACCTTACTTCAGAAAGGTTTAATATATTTTTGTTTTCATCTTCAGACTGTTAAGTTCTACATGTTCACTCTGAATCCTAAACCAAGACCACTGAATTTTGCATTTTGTTCGCAGGCTGTTTACCACATGCCGACAACTGAAAATGATGCTCCCACGGCAAGTATACCATTGGCTCTCCAGAGTTTGTTTTACAAGCTCCAGTATAATGACACGAGTGTTGCAACAAAAGAGCTGACAAAGTCGTTTGGTTGGGATACATATGATTCGTTCATGCAACATGATGTCCAAGAACTTAACCGGGTTCTCTGTGAAAAGCTTGAGGACAAAATGAAGGTATTATTTCTGTGGCTGTTAGGCTATGATATCATCCTCAGTTGGTGTTTGTTGTTTAAGCTTTTTTTTTTTCCTCTCTCTGTAGGGAACTGTTGTGGAGGGAACAATACAACAGTTATTTGAGGGTCACCATATGAATTATATTGAGTGCATAAATGTAGATTACAAATCTACGCGGAAAGAGTCATTTTACGGTATGTAGTATTATAATACACTTTCCCTCTGTTGTCTTATTTTATCGCTCCAACTTTATGGTCATGTTTTTATTTTTTGGCAGACCTTCAGCTTGATGTTAAAGGATGCAAGGATGTTTATGCATCTTTTGACAAGTATGTTGAAGTTGAACGCCTAGAAGGCGACAACAAATATCAGGCAGAAGGACATGGGTTACAGGTTGGTTGTCTTCACACTTTCTTTTTTCGTTTTGCTTTCCGGGGATGGTTGAGTCAGTTATCACGGGCCTATTTGGGTACCTAGCCACTGTTCTCGTCTTTTAACATTCCTCATATTGTTTCAGGATGCAAAAAAAGGTGTTCTTTTCATCGACTTTCCACCTGTTCTTCAACTCCAGTTGAAGAGGTTTGAATATGACTTTATGAGGGACACCATGGTGAAGGTTAGTAGTTGAAGTTGCTTGTGCCTAGGAAGTGAACATGTGGTTGTGACCATGAATTGTACTTTCTCGTTTGTTGGTGCCCTGATTTGTGAATGCTGATGTAGCTTTTATTGATAGATAAATGATCGGTATGAATTTCCGCTTGAACTGGATTTAGATAGAGAGAACGGAAAGTATCTATCTCCTGATGCTGACAGGAGTGTGCGCAACCTTTACACACTTCACAGGTACTTATTACCTTTTTATTCAGATGTACTAGATATCATTCCACAAAAGCTTTCCTTCACAGATTTTGATACTCTATAGAATGCACCGTTCATTATATAATGGTGTGCTGTCTCACAACTTAGTTTTTTATTTGATTATCTGCTAGGAATTCTCAAGGAACTTGCTTTATGTAGCTTAGGTTTACCTTGTACATGCACAATGAATTAGCAATTAATGAAAATGAAAGACATGAGAAAAGGTTTTAACTTCATTTGATTGCGGCTACGTTTCCCTGCTTGATGCTAACTCTCACTTTCTGCAGTGTCTTAGTTCATAGCGGAGGAGTACATGGTGGGCACTATTACGCTTTTATAAGGCCTACGCTCACAGATCAGTGGTAAGCATCTTTCCAATCTTGATATAACATCCACGGTTTTATATGTTTGAACTAATTTCATATTTGGGAGCTGCGAAGTAGTTGAATCTGAAACTAATGTAGTACTATTATACGAGCGAGTAAATTTGATGATGCCCTTTTCAAACCTTACTTTTCAGGTATAAATTTGATGATGAGCGAGTAACCAAGGAAGATTTGAAAAGGGCATTGGAGGAGCAATATGGTGGTGAAGAAGAGGTTGCATTTCGTGCTATATTATTTCTGTTTTGCGCTCCAAACCTAGTTATTTGCATGACATATTTGCTTTGGTGTCTTTTCAGCTACCGCAGACTAACCCTGGTTTCAATAACCCTCCTTTCAAATTCACAAAGTACTCAAATGCTTACATGCTTGTATATATCCGGGAAAGTGACAAAGATAAAATAATCTGCAACGTTGATGAGAAAGACATTGCAGAACATTTAAGGGTAAAGCATTTTAAGACTTTTTCCTGTAGTCATGTGTTCCTTTTTCCTGAATCCGTTCATTACATCTTGACAGGTGAGGCTGAAGAAAGAACAAGAAGAAAAGGAAGATAAAAGAAGATACAAGGCACAGGCTCATCTGTTTACAATAATTAAGGTTCATTTGTCTTATTTACTTGAGCCTGAGAATATTTTTTCAACTGTGTTAGACTGTAGTTTGGACTCTTTTGTTACTAATGAATCATTGTTATTATCAAAGGTAGCAAGAGATGAAGACCTCAAGGAACAGATTGGGAAGGATATATATTTTGATCTTGTTGATCATGACAAAGTCCGTAGTTTCCGGATCCAAAAACAGACACCATTTCAGCAATTTAAGGTACTTGTTTGGGTATATTTTACCTTTCCTTTTTCAGAAAGGAAAAAAACTGTATCTATTGTAGAAATGAGTAATGTGAAATTTGTCTTTTTGGTAATTCTACGTGGAAGACAAAGAAGAATTGATCTAGATTTTCATGAGATATTTCAGTTTAATAAGAAGTTCGTTATGTACTTGTAGTTTAATCTTTATAAATCTCTGACCTCTAATTATATACTGATGTAGGAGGAGGTGGCCAAAGAATTTGGGGTACCTGTTCAGTTACAGAGGTTCTGGATATGGGCAAAGCGACAAAACCATACCTATCGTCCCAATCGCCCCCTTACTCCTCAGGAGGAATTACAACCGGTAGTGTAATCCTTCTTAATGCTATTCGTTCATGTAGTGTGCCTCTTTCTGCTGAATATATGAGTTAATAGCAGAGTCATACACCAAGTATAGAATATGATCATCCACTGCTTCTTTGTTTCCAGTTTTGTAATTTGTTACATCTAATTATTTGAGTCTGGTTTGATTGTTATTTGTCCTGGTTTTTAGAGCTTGTGATTTTGTAAATATTCCAGAATTTCCTAGCACAGGTTTCTCGGTTTGTTTTGAAATGAATGTGCCTTGTTGTATGCATGATTTTTTTTTTTTTTTTTTTTTTTTTTTTTTTTTTTTTTTAAAAAAAGGAAAAAAGGAAAANCCTTTTTTTTTTCTTTTTTTTTTTTTTTTTTTTTTTTTTTTTTTTTTTTTTTTTTTTCAAACATAGGAATAAGGTAAGAGTCCCTTGCTAATAAATCTATGTTTTTCACGTACGAATGTGATTAACTTAAAAAATGATTTTGTAGGTTGGACAAATAAGAGAGGCATCTAACAAGGCAAATACTGCCGAACTAAAGCTCTTTTTGGAAGTAGAGCACCTGGTACAAATCTGGTTGCAAAGATTAATTGTTGAGGCCTTTATCATTGTGTCTTTCTGCTGGACATATGAGCTTAAATTGTCATATGATATTTTGAATAATCCAGGATTTACGTCCCATTCCTCCTCCTGAAAAAACAAAAGAAGATATTCTTCTTTTCTTTAAGCTTTACGACCCTGAGAAGGCAGCTTTAAGGTAATATTCTTTTCCACGTATCTTTATCACTCTTACTTATACCACAGCTTTAGTGACAATTATTTTACAAGAATGTGTCCTTTCGTCCCTTTTCGTTGTGATCAGAAAGTTCTATTGTTTTGTCTATTTTTTTCTAATCTTATTATTAGAATCCCATATACCTCATTTTCATTTTGTAATTATTTTTTCCATTGTGCAACCAGGTATGTTGGCAGACTAATGGTGAAAAGTTCCAGTAAGCCTATGGATATAACTGAAAAACTTAATGAAATGGCTGGCTTTGCTCCCGATGAAGAAATAGAACTGTTTGAGGTACGCTGCTGCTTGTGCCTCTTAACTTTTTTTTTTTAGTCATGCTTATGCTATTAATAGTTTTGTGTTACTATGTTATTAATAGTTTTTTGGACTTATGTACAGGAAATCAAGTTTGAACCTTGTGTTATGTGCGAACATCTGGATAAGAAAACTTCATTCAGATTGTGTCAAGTAATGTTTCATTTGTATTCACCGTAATCTCCCAGTCTCGTATCTCTCTAGTAACACTGGGTTTCTTGCTTTCAGATTGAGGATGGAGATATCATTTGCTTTCAGAAACCTGTTAACAAGGAGATTGAATGCCGCTACCCTGGTGTACCTTCGTTTCTTGAATATGTCCAAAATCGACAGGTATAATTGTACTGAGTACTGGTTCCGAAAGTCAAGCTTGGTAGAGTCATGCTTAAAAAAGCTTTGTTGAGAAAATTTCTACCAGTGAAAAATAAGTATTTAATGATTTAGGTTGGTCTGGCAGAGTGAGGTCATGCATCAGCTCTAAATTTCACTTGTCATATGATATTTGTACCTCAAGTTCCTAATATTTTAATCGAATCAGAGCAAAATGCATGCTGATATCTCTCTAATTCTTTCTATTGTGCTGGTATGAAAGTATTTCTGATTCTTACCATTCGTGTCTTCACATCAAATTTTGCAAATGGTCAGTGAAATTGTTTTTAGCTGGAATGATTTGGTTGGCGATTAACTCTATATGATTTGTAATTTTGCAGGTGGTCCGGTTCCGTGCCCTGGAAAAACCTAAAGAAGATGAGTTTGTTCTGGAATTGTAAGTGCGTTTGTGAACGAATATGTTTTAGCTGATTTCAGTGAAGAAATCTTTAACTCTTTTTCTTAGGTCAAAGTTGCACACTTATGACGATGTCGTGGAGAGAGTTGCTCAGAAGCTTGGTCTTGACGATCCATCCAAACTTAGGCTAACATCTCACAATTGCTATTCCCAGCAACCCAAGCCTCAGCCTATTAAATACCGAGGAGTAGAGCATTTGGCTGATATGTTGGTTCACTACAATCAGGTAATTGACACGAAATTCAGTTAATATGTTCTTCTTACTGTGTAATTCATGTTTGCTTATTGGGCTTTTTTTTTTCAGACGT
This sequence comes from Odontarrhena argentea, assembly GCA_900406245.1. Taxonomy (NCBI): domain Eukaryota; kingdom Viridiplantae; phylum Streptophyta; class Magnoliopsida; order Brassicales; family Brassicaceae; genus Odontarrhena; species Odontarrhena argentea. The sequence continues at coordinate 10,995 of OVAF01001430.1, read as the reverse complement.
CTGATATTTTGTACTATGAAGTTCTGGACATTCCTCTTCCAGAATTGCAAGGTCTTAAAACCTTAAAAGTTGCTTTTCATCATGCCACGAAGGAAGAAGTACGTGCAGATGTTCATTTGTTTTTATTTTATTTGTCTTTTGTATGGTAGGTTAACGATCAAGCCTTTTAACCATCACTGTGCAGGTGGTAATCCACAATATCAGACTACCTAAACAAAGCACGGTCGGAGATGTTATTAATGAACTTAAAACAAAGGTGGGCTGGTTTAGGTGTTTCTTCCTTTTAATTGTTTGTGGATTGTTGTTTCTGGCTTGTCCAAATAGCACCCAAAGGACTTCTGTGAATTGAAATCCCCTGAAACTGAAGGCATAAGATCCTCATCCAAACTAACTGCTTCATCTGACCTCCATACTTGTTGCTGAGGGCATTTGGTTTTTAGGGTTTCTGGATTATAATGGATTTCTACGGTTTGCAAGTTAATATAAGGTTTTTCCCTAATACACAGGTGGAGCTTTCGCATCCAGACGCAGAACTGAGATTACTTGAAGTGTTTTACCACAAGATCTACAAGGTAACAAGCGATTTCTTATCTCTAACATTGTAATCGTTGTATTTATGCTCCAACGACGATACCTGGTGGACTGCTATATCTCCTGAAATATAGTGAACATTAATCCAAGGCGCCGGTATGCTTTGCAGATTTTCCCATCAACGGAAAGAATTGAAAATATAAATGACCAGTACTGGACTTTACGAGCTGAGGAGGTATTGTACATGGTTGCACTTATTACTTTAATTCTTTTAATTACAACCTTTTGATATCATGTAAGACTTGTCGTCTGTATTCATTAAGTTTATTTAGGATTTTCTAGATCTACTCGTAGCTTTGTTTACCTGCGATATTAGGAAGCAATTTTGTTTTCTATCTCAGAATGCAATGTTGTCTTTAAATTTAGCTTTTCACCTAAAATGATGTGATAGTTATTCCAATATTCCATGGATGAGTTATATTCGTAGCAGACTATATCAGAAGGGTTGAGGTGAAAGGTTTTTCTGTCTAGGGATCAAGATACAATTTAATGTCATCAAGAACATAGAGTAGCCAATTGTTGGAATACCAAATGAAAGTTGTTCCTGATTATTATGCCATCCGTTGCTGACTAATGTTTTTTCGAAATCTCAGATTCCGGAAGAAGAGAAGAATATTGGTCCAAATGATCGCTTAATTCTTGTGTACCACTTTGCAAAGGAGACTGGACAAAATCAGGTAAAGCTTGTGTTATTTAACCGTTATGAGTTGTAGTTTCTTGAAGAGTCTTAATCAGTATCATGTTTGTTTTGTTCCTCAGCAAGTGCAGAACTTTGGCGAGCCTTTCTTCTTGGTAATCCATGAAGGTGAAACTCTAGAAGAAATAAAAAACCGTATCCAGAAGAAGCTTCATGTATCTGATGAGGACTTTGCCAAGGTATGCACGACTTGAACAATGATCAAAGCTAAATGAAGAAACGACGGCATTAGTAGATAAATCTGCCTTATTTGTTTTGTAGTGGAAGTTTGCGTTTATGTCAATGGGGCGTCCAGAGTACTTGCAGGACACAGATGTTGTTTATAATCGCTTTCAGGTGTTTACTTCTCCTCTCATCCTATAGTGAAGAGCTCATGCCTATATCTAAGATCCTAACATTTGTTCTTCTGACTAAAAATGGTAAAGCAGCGAAGAGATGTCTATGGAGCGTTTGAGCAGTATCTCGGGCTGGAGCACACTGATACTACTCCTAAGAGGGCTTATTCTTCCAACCAGGTAACATTTCGTCTTGATGAGATTTTTTTTCCTAAAAGAGGTGTAAATCTCTGTAGTTAAATATGTTTTTTGATTGTTCTTGTAGAACCGACACACGTATGAGAAGCCGGTGAAAATATACAATTAGCCCCCCCAACAAAAAATCACAATAGTCATGAAGACATTGTGGCAGCCACGTTTGGACCAAGGAAGGGCATTGAATAAGAAGGGAGAAAGCTGAGTGTGAGGTGTGGTGTTGACCGTAGGATGTTGTAGAGAATTTGGGTCCAATAGGGTTTTGGGTTGCGCATTGATAGTGTGTTATTTTCTTTTCTTTCTTATCTTATTAAATTTCCCTCGTGCTTCAATACTTTGTGTTAATATATCAAATGTGTGAGACTATTGGCACATGCAATTTTTATTTTGCAAGAAAAGAATTGGGAAGCCTGCCGCTTGGATTCGGGAGCGTGGTTGGGTTTCAGAGTTTATAGAATACCAAACCATTTGTAATTTTAGAGATTTGGGGTTTAAGAAGATTTTTTGACTGAGCACTGTATAGTTTTTGCATTTCCAATTTATCATTTTTTACCTGGTCGAAGTTATACAGAGAGGTGCAAGCTGACCAGTGATTGTGGGTCCCACAAATTCTAAGGTAAGCGAAGATTTCCAAATTCAGAAGAAAAGCTGTTAACAATGTGAAAGAGTCTCCGAAATGACAAGGATCTAAGCTCTATGTAACTTTATATGACACAACACCGTCCACTGTCTCAGCTACAAATTTCTTCATCCGTGTCAGCAGCACGGTATACGCTTTCTCCTTATGGCCTGCAGTACAAGCATCATCATTGTACATCTACCTAGTGATGCTACAAGCAGAATGCAAAGAAGAAGATAAGCTTACCAAGGCCTAGGGTCGGAATCTCATCTGCACGGAAGTAGTAAGACCCGTTTATTGCTTTCTTGCTACCGAGGATTGAGTTGAATTTCTGAACGGCACTGAGTAGATCCTGAAATATAAACAGTCATTTAACCTACTTAGTTGCAGGTATTCAATCTTTTGAGTCTGATTCTAGTTTTCTAAACAGAGAGGGAGAAGGGGAGGCTAAAACATGAACTAAGGTTTTTAGTCCAGCAGGCAAAAGATACTTTTCCTGACCACAAAGAGAAGACTGATGTAACAGTATAAGTTATTAGAATGGTATTAGTTCAACTGCATCAACAACTGTCCAATTCTTTTGGTTATCTCATTGCACGGGAAGCTTCTTTCATTAATGGAAAACAACAGCATGTGCTATGAAGAACTAAAATCAGATCAGGGAGGATTTCATTCTGGAAGAATGGGCATGGCAGTGAGAGAGGTCAAACAAACAAAAAAATCCATTCACTGGTGGAGTACCAAATGATTTTGTAGATCTAAGAGCAGCATATGCAGAGTAAATTAATCGGTCCTATGGATAGTATCAGACTATCAGCTATTGTTACTCATATACAAAGGGCCATAAGCATTTCCACAGTATATAGATACAAGACAGTGAAAATTGGAAGGAATTTGGACATGCTTGATCACAGAAAACTCTTGCAACTTAAATTTAACCTTCTTTTAGTTCAGAACGTTTCAAGATAGTAAAACAATTGGATATCCAGCAGGTTCCGAATTGCAGGAGATGAGCATTTCCAGTTTTGCTTCCGCAACTTCAGGGCATTGCAAATAATCATAAATAAACAAAGTTGGCTTATAAAAGTCAGAACTATGAGAGCGATGAAATTTTCTTAACTCTAAAATCTATTAGAGACTTATTGATTCAATAGTTAATATGCTGGCTGTTAAAGCGTGTACTTAAATGTTATTTAAAAAGAGACCCATTTGATATGATAAGGGAACTTTGATGGTCATCGTACCTCCCACGATGCTAGAGACTTCATGTAAGAAGGAAGACTTTCATAATCTTCTTTTGATAATGCTATTGTAGGCCCTGAAGTTCTTTCCATCTCCAATGTTGTATACGCATCTTCTGCATGTAACAAAGTCTAATATCATATAACTTTAGACTAATAAAAATCACCGACAATCAGATCGCGCTAGTGAATGCTTAGAAATAACCTTTGGAAGGCTCTGGTGTCACTGGAGCTGGTACAGCACTTGTGTAATATGGCTTGCACCTATAACATAGAAAAATTTGGGGATGTAAGCCTACGACGAAATACATAACACTTTATCTATTTCTAAGGTACTAAACCTACTTCGCTGACTCTTCCAAAGATGTGGCAGGATCCTTCACGTTATCATTAACTGGCAACAGTTAGAAATGTAAGAAACATTAAGTTAATAATCACAGTAGGAAAACTATCCAGTACACAGTAACACTGGAGAAAATGTTGCTGCCTCCTCACCCTCTGAAGCTAAAGTTGCAAGACAAGCGTCTGATAACCCAAGGTTCTTCAAATTTAGTGAATCATCACTAGGAAAATATTAAGGAACAAGAATCTAGCTCAACATTCGTTGTTTCACATTATGATTTATATCATTACCCTACTCAAGATTAAGATTAAGCTAATTATGCAATATAATCGAAACCTAAACTGTCAGAAAATCCAAAGTTCTAACTAAGGTTCAGAAAAGGATACAGCTCATCCTCATCTAATCCCTTTCTGATTGACCGTTGAAAGGAATGAGACTCAAAATCATCATCATCATAACGCTTTGAATCCTCATTACCATATGCTCCAAACTCAGACTCCTCTTTACCTTCATCAATCTCACATTCTAATTCCAAAAAAACACAAACTCTAAGAGAAGCTCCAAAGTCACAGCATTCCAATTANGCTCCAAACTCAGACTCCTCTTTACCTTCATCAATCTCACATTCTAATTCCAAAAAAAACACAAACTCTAAGAGAAGCTCCAAAGTCACAGCATTCCAATTATAAACACTAAACACTCAAACGCTAAAGAGTACCAGGAGCAACATAGCCATAATCCGTAAGTCGATCCTGAAGATTCAAGAGCTCCTCTTGATTATTCTTGTAGACCTGATTACAATGACCCAGAAGCTCCTCGAATGAAACCGTACCAAACGACATTGAATCAAGAAAATTCAACTCAGACCCAGCAACAGAGAGCCGACGATTCAAGCTCTGAATAAAAGTAGACGAAGCCGAATCTACCAAAATCCAAAAAACAGAGTCAATTTAGGGTTCATAACAAAATGGAATCAAAAGGTGAGAAATTGAAACAAACGAACCAAGAGGAATAGGTCGACGTTGGAGAGAGACATCGAAAGCATCACAGCTACTTTGAAGATGATTACAGAAACCTCCTAAACTCTTGCTTAAGCTCTTCAGCTCTTCTTCCATTCTCTAAAGTCTCAGACTTTTTCTTCTGGGCTCTCTCGATTTCAGCTGTTTAATATCGATTTCGTTTTGGCGGGAATCAAAACTTTGGCGATTTCAGATTAGAGGATTGATTGGTGACAATAAAGAAGAAAAAAAAGTCCCCTTTTTTAAAGGTTTTTGAGTTTGGTGAAGAAGAAAAAGTAAAAGATTGGTTTTTGATTAAATGGATGGTGACGAAAGTTTATTTAAAAAGAGAGATTAATAAACTTTAGTCTCTGAGTCTCTCAATCTCCACTAGTATCAATGGCTTTCGCTTCATTGTTCGCTCGCTCTCGTCTCTCTTCTTCTAAGTCTGTTTTCGCCTCTCTACGGTCTTCTCGTCAGCTTCATTCGACGAAGCAGGTGAATGGTGAGTTGGCCGGAGTTTCACCGGAGAAGGGTCGCCGGAGATTTGTAAATTGGTGGTCGAGCTCTCTTGTTCCGTTGGCCATTGGTGCGTCAGCCACTTCTTTTGCGTTGTTGAATCAGTCACATCCTTCTATTAGTGATTCATCGTCTTTCGATTCTAGGTTCGTGATTTTCTTGATTGATTTGAAGTTACTCCAATGTCTGAGGTTTTGTTTGACTTTGCCCGTTTTGGTTTGTCTGCAGAGGTATAACAATTGGTGGAAAAGATAGCACTGAAACTGTAATTAAAGGGGAATTCAAAGAAGTTCCTAAGGAGCTTGTTGCTGAATTGAAAACAATCCTTGAGGTGATACAAAAATTGAATTTGTTTGTTCATTCCTGTTTTCAAACAGATTCTTGGCTTTATTGTAAATGGAAATATATGATTTTTTGGCTGTGGAGAACTTATTGATCACGGACTTCTATTTTCTGAACTTGGCTGCCTATCTGTTTTCTTTTGTTTAAGGATAACTTGACAACTGACTACGATGAGAGGTCCTTCCATGGGAATCCGCAGAATAGTTTCCACAAGGCAGTGAACATTCCTGATGTGGTTGTTTTTCCGAGGTGAGAGTACTCATTGGTGCAATGAGTTTTGCTATATAGATTGATATCAGTAGTTGAGAATGGTTCTGGACTTCTGGGTATAAGACTATGATAATTGAGTGCTCTATATTTGTTTTTGGTTATTCGTCGTTAAATGCATGAATCATCGTTATTTGAATATTGTCTAGGTCCGAAGAGGAAGTCTCTCAGATTCTTAGATCCTGCAACAAATATAAGGTTAGTCAGTTTGATGCGTAGAAGATTTACCTCTCTGTAATTCAGTTTTCGTCTAGGCCAACATGCTATATTACTTTGGATATATAAGCTTCCTGGTGGAATGATCGTTCCGGCTTTTATACTCTAATTTATTGGCTTGAATAAAGTCACTCCATTCGCTTGAGCAAGAATTAATTCAGGCAGCAATTACTCTTTGGTTAGGTTCCTATTGTACCATATGGTGGTGCAACATCGATTGAGGGTCATACTTTAGCTCCAAAAGGAGGTGTATGCATTGACATGTCATTAATGAAGGTACTCCTTATCTTTCGTATCTGACGTCAGCGTCCTTTATTATGTGCCATGCAGTAAAAAGATATACCTCATTTACTTTGATATGTCCGTCCATGAATAGATGAAAGTTATCCCTTGCTGAATAGCACAGTAGAGAAATAGAATGGAAAACTGATTTTGTATTATATTTTGCATTATTACTGGATGCAACAGAGGGTAAAAGTTGTTCTGGCTTATATATGTACCTTGGATCCTGCCCTTTGTCTAGGCACTTGTCGCCTGATGTAAATGTTCTGCAATATATGTACTTTACACATCTCAAGTGACAGATCCTTTTTTCTTGCCCCTTTACAATGGAAGAAGTTGTATGTATTGATTTTTTCTGCTGATATGACGTGAGTTTATCTTTTAAACTTAGAGTGTGCATGCAGATAGTATTGAAATTTTGCTACTCATGCTCATTTAAATGCTTCTTTAAACTGTAGAGGGTGAAAGCACTACATGTGGAGGATATGGACGTTGTAGTTGAGCCTGGAATTGGTTGGATAGAGCTTAATGAACAGTTAGAACAATACGGTCTATTCTTTCCTCTTGATCCAGGTTAGACACAGTAAATATTATCTCTCAGATCGTAGCTGTCATGTTTGTGTCCTACTATTTGGAACTCAGTATTAGAATAACTTAATATTATTTTATGTGAACGACAGTTACCCTTAAGAATTATTTCTGTTTGGGGTTGCTATGTCATTCAGCATCTTTGGCATTGTGCTCAACTGACCTTATTATACTACAAACTTTGATTTCCACTGTTCTTAATTCCGTTCAATAATTTGATATCTGGTGCAGGACCTGGTGCAACCATTGGAGGCATGTGTGCTACACGTTGCTCTGGCTCTTTAGCTGTAAGGTATCTTCTGCAACGTCACTATTCACTTGATTAATCGCCCATATTTCTGATAACTGTGGGGATGCTTTAATCCGGTTAGCTATTATAATTCTGCTACTAGCTTGTAGGTATGGAACAATGCGTGACAATGTCATAAGCCTTAAGGTTTGTTGTTTCATCCACTGATTCATGCCTTTTTGTAAGTTCTATTTAATTAATGTCATTTTCATCTCAGGTGGTTCTTCCTAATGGAGATGTTGTGAAGACAGCTTCACGTGCTAGGAAGAGTGCTGCAGGGTTTGTCCTCAGTCTTCACTAATTTTTATTCTTATGTTAAGATTTTTTTTCTCAGAAATGACTAACAGACATAGAAACAAAATGGTGTTCTTCCATTTTATTGTTTCGTACTTAAAATTTTCATACTCTGTTTCGCTCAACTATTGCTGTGATGTAAATGATTAGATATCAAGCAGACTAGTTTTAGCCTTTGAGTTAATTTTTTTTACTTATCGGGATGGTGTCTCAGATATGATTTGACCCGCTTGATTATTGGGAGTGAGGGAACACTGGGGGTTATAACTGAGGTTACTCTCCGGCTTCAGAAGATCCCACAGCATTCAGTGGTATATTGAGTTCTTCCTTCTTGTGTTTGAGTATTTCAAGTTTTCTGCCAAGCCCAAAGATATTCATGCTCCTTTGCTATGTGATTTAGTTCCTTCCTGAAGGTCAAACTTAGTTCAAATTTTTTGCATTCATGTTTAGTTAAATTATATCCCTTGCCAATGGCATCATATACTAATGCGCCTGTCAATATCCATGCTTGGCCTAAGTTGATTCTTTGCTTAGGTTTATATATTTTTAACTCCTAATTAAACAGAGTAAAATGAACACCAAAACAAAATCTGAAGCATTTTGAGGAATAGTGATAGTTGTGTGCCTGGTGGACCCTTTTCCCCTTGGTTTTATTTGAAAGACTTCCTACTTTAGTCAGGGCTTAAGATGATCATGCACACAAGGTTGGCAACTTTCTTGATGATTCAGTGTCAGACATATTTGTGATATATTTTCAGGTGGCAGTGTGCAATTTCCCTACAGTTAAGGATGCTGCAGACGTGGCCATTGCCACTATGCTGTCAGGAATACAGGTTAGACCTCTGCTTATGAATAATATGATTTAAAACTTTTATTAGAACCTTCTGACCCCTCTGTATCCCCATCAGGTGTCAAGAGTGGAGCTCCTGGATGAGGTTCAAATCAGGGCTATTAATATGGCCAACGGGAAAAACTTGATTGAAGCTCCAACTCTGATGTTCGAGTTTATAGGGACAGGTAACACTGCAGCATTTTTTTGTACTTGTAAAGAATTTTTACACGTATTAAAGAAAGCATATTCACTCCTCTGTATCTCCTGTTTCAACCGATCACAAGATTCTCATACTCGGCCTTGCCACTACACATATAAAAGAACCATTGTCTTCTACTTCTCATAATCAATGTTTTTTAACTTTTCTCTTTTGTTTAGAGGCATATGCACGTGAGCAGACTCAGATTGTTCAGCAGATTGCTTCTAAACACAATGGAACAGACTTCATGTTCGCAGAAGAACCTGAAGCAAAAAAGGAACTCTGGAAGGTAATTCTCTGTCCCACTCCCAACCCATTCCTACTTTAACCTTCCAGCATAGAATAAGAAGCAGGAAAGATGAGAAAATATGTACTTGTTGTAATGTGTTCTCTTACCAGCGGTTATGTATTTGTGAGATCGTCCAGTTTTGATCTTTTAAGAGTCTTATTTATGATTTACTATCAGATGTGTAGAAAACATTTTCTGGATATTTTTCCATGTAGAAAATGAGGCTATTGGCAAGAAAGCACTCTACATTGATATCTCTTTCATCAAGATTGAGTAATTTAAGTGTCTACTTTTTATGCAGATTAGAAAGGAGGCGCTGTGGGCTAACTTTGCAATGGCTCCAGGTCATGAAGCAATGACTACGGTACGTTGTTTTCTGTATTATACACTTTGATTGTAGATAAACTTTAGCAGCTGCAATCCGGAACCTCAAATCATGCTATGCCATAAATATTTTTTGTTCGAACACCAAGGAATTTATCTTGAACTATTTCTTCTACAGGATGTCTGTGTCCCTTTGTCTCACCTTGCAGAAATAATATCAATATCGAAAAAAGAGCTTGACGCATCACCGCTGTTGTGGTATCTTAGTTGCCTATGTTCAGCATCATGATTATACTAAACGTTAGCTTTCTGTAAAGTGTATGCTGATAGTGGTTGCTCTACTTTCAGTACCGTCATTGCACATGCGGGAGATGGAAACTTTCATACATGCATCATGTTTGATCCAGACAATGAAGAGCACCGAAGAGAAGCAGAAAGATTGAACCACTTTATGGTTCACGCTGCACTGTCCATGGGTGGTATATGCCTTTTCCATTTCCAGTGTTGTGCAAAAATACTAACAGTGTTGGACTTATGCATTTTCTGTTCTTTGCAATGTGTATAGATGGTTCCTCGATTAAGGAAACATAATTCTTATAATGCCACTTGGTTCTAAAAATTTACTTTGCTCCTTTTATTAGGAACATGTACTGGAGAGCACGGTGTTGGAACAGGGAAAATGAAGGTAGCTCATGTTTCTGGAATCCCTCTATTGACATCATCACTCACAACTTCGTTTATATATCATGTCGTGCATCATATTTTTTTATATGAAAGTGTATATGTGAATTGAATGCGGTTTTTTGGTTATGTGATGGAAGTATCTGGAGAAAGAACTAGGAATGGAAGCACTGCAAACTATGAAGAAAATCAAGAAAGCGTTGGACCCAAACGATATAATGAACCCGGGAAAGCTAATTCCTCCTCATGTGTGTTTCTGAATGCCTTACATGTATATGTTCAGGTTAACTTTGGCCATGGTAAAAAACAAGAACGTGATCAGTGAAAAGTCGGGGAAACGGCTTATTCGTGCCCGAACTATGGGTCTGTGCGAAAATTACTACCTTGACTTGGGATAAGTGCGAAAACATACCCACACTAAACAAAAA
>OVAF01001429.1:3005-22220 GCA_900406245.1 Odontarrhena argentea | reverse complement strand
TAAGCCTTGGTAATGTCAATTTGGAGACAGCCGCGAGAGATGGTAGCATCTTTATTATATACATATATAATTCATTACTCACTAGTTGTTCTATATTTAGCTGTATAAATTTGAAATATCAGACTTTTTTGGGAGGTTGAGCCATTTGTGGAAACTAGGCTACATATATAATTCATTACTCGCTAGTTGTTCTATTTTTAGCTCCATAAATTTGAAATGGCAGACTTTTCTTGGAAGTTGAAACTAGATCTAATCTCTCACGTGACATAACATGTAATGCTCCTATGAATGTTACATCCCTTTGAGCTTCATTGGAAATGTATTTAAAAAAAAAAGGAACAACATTATATAAACATGTCAAAATAGATGAGAATCACTAAAAATTAGAGGTTTTTCATAATTAAGTATCTTGATTTAGATCAGCCGTTTGCTAGTATTTTTAGCACGCGATCTGAGAAGAAAAGGTGCCCTCTCTCTTAGTACAAAATTTATAAGCCTTTGGAAAACTATCAAAAAACTATTTTAGTTATATAAAAAAGTTGTTTTTGAAATAAAGAGCACCTTTTCAGACCCAAAAAAAAAAAAAAAAGCTATATAGAAAAAGTTCCTAAAACTCTTATTTTAATAAATTTACTGTAAAGTCTTATTTTAAAAACTTATCTTGTTATGATTTATCATTTATTATACTTCGATAGCTAAAGAATAATTTAAATCAGACCGATAATTATGTAAATGACCATGATAATATGTTATCTAACATTATTTACTCTCTTTGTTTGTCAACAGTTGTTTACATTAGAAGTTTACTAGTACTATATTTTTTTTTTTCTTTACATCTTAATAAAAGAAATATGTAAGGATACAATAAAAATACTATAAAAATTGTTTGACAACTACACCAAGTATTATTCGTTGTTCTATATATCTTCTATGCATGTATCAAGTGTGAAAATTAAGAAAATATGTTCATTCCAAAATAAAATATAATACCATTTTTTAATCATTTATGACAACCGATACAAACAACACAACATTTTTTCCAAACAACACAACATAAGTTACCATAACACAAACCACACCATATGACACTTAGTCTCTTACTTTATTTTGTTCGACTTTTTATAGTCGCAACTTCTTGTTATTATTTGACCCATGACATTTTTAGTTCACACAATACTTGAAACCCACATTAAATGTATCAGCATCTGAGGTTGGTTCCAGGAGTGACTCCCAGCTTCTTGCAGAAATCCAAGTAATGGTTAACCCTGCTCGTCACTGCGGCTGGACGCCCACCGTTACATTCGCCACCGTTAATCCTCCTTGTTGTGGCTCCAAACCCTTGGCCAATAACCGGACGCACATTCTTATTCCAGAACCACATGGCACACTGGAAAGCCACGGTTGGGCTACGAGCAACCATATCAGGATCCTTCAAAAGAGGAAGTCCAAGGAACTTTCCGGCTGCGCCGTAGTTGTAGTTCCATGTGATTTGGATTGGACCACGACCATAGTAGTTCTTGCCTGGCTGACAAGGGTATACTGTGCTTGCTTGGCAGTACCTTCCTCTAGCTATTTCTTCTTTGTAGCAAAAACCTTTTGCATAACCACATATATAATTCTTTATTATTATAAACATATAAGATGTCACAGTTAATTAGTTAAAGAGGGGATACAAACAAAAAAAAACCATTTTTGTTATAAATTTTGGCCTATCTTCGTATTATTGTGTGATGACAATATTCATGTTTCTAAAATACAAAATCATTAATATGATCTAATACTCTATTAAGAGAAGTTAATACGCAAAAATATTTATAGAGATATATGCATGGACCATTGTTATTTTTAATATATATCTTATCTATGTGTTTTGTTATATATTTTCTGACAATAAAGTTAGAAAACGATGTAGTAAACGGTGAACTTACTTCCAGATTCGTGTGAGAACTGAGCAAAAATGGCGGCAATCTCACGCTTAGCCACGGTTCCTTTATAGGCCGCAAATGATTGGGCGGCCGCGATAAAAGCCTGGCGAGTGTAGAACCCTTTTGCTGGGCAACCACGTCCGACTTTACTCACAATGCTATTAAAGAAAGCGGGTGTGACAACGCTCGCTATGGTACCACGAGGACCAGCGTTTAGACCGCCCGCACTAGGAGCCGGGGTAGGTTTAGGCTTGGATTTACAAGGTCCGCTTTGGCACCCTGTGCCACAGTAGGCGTTTGTGGTACCACAATACCCCCACCTACTGCAGCACATGTTGCCTTTGCACCCGGTTCTACCACAGTTTTGCGAAACCGTGGTTTCTGCCATGATGGCTAAGGCAAAGAGGGAAATGATGAGAGCATTTTTCAGAATAGCCATTTTTTTTTTTTTTTTGAGTGTTTGAGAGGGAGAGTTGTGTGAAGAATTGAGGTAGGTTTGTGGATGTATTTATAGTGTAAAATTGGAAATATTAAATTGTGTTTGGTCAATTTTAATCATGATTTATAAATAAAGTCATGAGTCATACCTTTTCTTGTAGTTGTGACTAAGAACAAATTCTATGATTATTCGAATATGGACTTGGTCTTATCGTTTAGCTAAATTAAACTAAGGGACGAAAACGAATTTAATAAAAGCCGTTCTCAAGATAATCTTCTTTAATTGTATATAAACAAATTTGGGATCAGGTGGGTTCAAATTATCAACATCTTATTATCACTTGTAGTACATACATGTAATTTAAGAAGGTTGTTCAAATGCTCAACAATATAATTATCAGACTGTACTATATGCATGTAATATAAATGTTAATTGTTTTGCTTTTTCACATTGTAGGATCGCGTGAATGTCCTCCGAGTTCGATCATGACTTATACTAATTTTATTAGGATTTTGTTGTGTAATCTTTATTTAAATGGTTTAAGAATTTACTAATCAAATTTTTTTTTGCAATTAAGACCATATCCAAAAAGTTAGATTTTGTGTAAAAGATTTTCTCTTTGACGGGTAAAAATTCTAACCATGGAATGTGGTCGTCAGATTAATTTTGAAAAGTCATGAAGTATTTCAAAACCTATCATTTTAGAGACCAGATGTTAATTAGAACATCGAACCGTTAATTAATTAGGAATCCCACGTAAATAATGTGATGGAACTGTGAAATAGATCTCACGTAAAAAATATGAAAGGACATTGAGCAACATATATATATTAAAAAAACACATATCAATTAATTTATTATCAATTGATTCAAGTTGGAATCATAATCTACATGTACGTGATCATAATCTAGATATACATTATTCATCCGAACCAACCTCAATTCGGGTTTTGAAACTAGTCTAAAATTTAACCAAAACTTAATTCTATTAAAAACACATTTTTTTTTCAAGAATTATAGATAAACCATTTTTTATAAACATGTGAAGAATGATTCACAGCAAAATATTAAGTGAATTTGAACGGTATAACTATTGATCAATTCACGCATTATAGCTAATTTAAATTAAAACGCTTAAACCATAAAAAAAACCCTATATATATATTAACATATAATTAAGAATCTTAATTATCATCATTTGGTTTTAAAATTAATTTTTTTTTCTATACAGTAGTTTGGATGACCAATTAGCGTGAATATCGTTCGATTCAATATTATAACATTATCTTAATAACATGTTAAATGAATTATATAGTGTATAAGATCAAGGTTTGCGATAAGATTTTTTTTTTCAAACCTATGTGATACAATTAATTAAGTTTAAGGTACATGCATGAATCCATATTATATAGTATGCAGCCAGATATAATAAATTAATTATCTATCATCTGCACATTAGAGGCGATCGAATATGCCATTATTTAGAATATAAGACATAGTTTTTCAACTTTCATGGAACTTGCGATAGAGTGTGAACTGATAATGTTAATGTTTCTCACGTAGTACTAATAATAATACTCCATTAGTTAAGATTTACATTTAATTAATAATTACAAAATTATAAATAACGAAACTTGTGTTGACTAATTACGTTAATTAAAAGGGTTTAATGGGCGAGTCACGACAATAAAAGAGGTTGACTTCAGCGCTAATTAAGGGTCGTCTAGCTTGAAATGCGCTGACGTGGCCCTATCCATTTCAAGTCAACTGAAGCATTCACATGAAGAAACTTTTATCAAGATGTAAAGAATTTATCACTATTTCTTTTTTGACAACCATGTGTTTTTGCATCTAAAAGTAAAATATATCTATATTTACATCTAAAAGTAATATATATCTATATATATATGTGATGATGATGATGATTATTCCACGATATAGAAATTATGATTGGATCTCAAATATGAACATATCTGTTTATTTATTTTGAACAGATAAAAGATTTAAAGTTAAAGAGAAAGAGTAGGAAAAAAACAAGAGTTCTTATAAATTTTATTGTTTTCTTGATATATTTCATAAGAATTAAGCTTAAATTTGATATTTAAAATCAAAATTTACATTAAAAACATAAAACAACAACTAAGTTTTTTTTTTTTTTTTTTTAAATTAACATCTAATACGATGACTACATATAACGTTTTAAATAAAAAAAAATTTCTAGAAAGTATTTTTAGTAAAGAAAAAAAACATATTCAAGTTCATCAAAAATCTATTCATAAATTTGATATTGTTGGCTTTAAAATGTGCATGGCCAATCACCATACCTTTGGCTACCTCTCCTTTAACTATAATATTGACACTCATCTGATATTGGAAGCATTGCGACAATGCGACACAAGGCATTAAATCTAGTGATCATGCATTAAGAACATCTCTCATAATGATATGAGATCGATTCGCATTGCTCCAAGTCCATCTTTTCTAAATCTGATTTTGATACCAATAGTTGGATTTTTCAAATTCATCTAAGCATTGATGTTTTAGTATGATATTATTCATTTTGGACGAACAGATCACATTCATGCTGATTTATTTTTGGAATTCTTTCCGGAAAATCTTATAGTAATTGAAATTAGAACGAATTTATATATTGAACATTTGTTATCTTATATTTCGATGTAGAACTTTGGATTGATGCTAGAACAAATACATTACTCATCTAGACTAATTAATATATGGATAGTATCATGATGTTGGGGTAATAATACGGTGAATGATGTCTCCTCTACAAACACGATCTCAAATGTCTGGAGGCAATGTCTAAAACGCTATAACAGTTTTCTTTTTTCTTTTTAAGACGAGGATATTTTTATTTAAAAATACAAAATAAAATATAACTATGTTTTCTGTCAACTAAAAAAATATATATATAATCATTGAGACATTATCCAAGTGAATTATAATTTTTTTTTTTTTTTTTTGGTTTATGTTTCACGATTAACAATCTTAAGCTTCTAAGAATCATAATTTATTTCTTTAAAAAATATATAAGTTGATGTTTTCGTTAATGTACTTGTTACATATACATTAAGTTATAATTTAAACTTACAATTTTGTCGAATTTTATTAGGTAAAATTAAATAAGCTGAAGTTCTTTTTGCAATTTACCCATGCATATTAAAATTTAGATATACAAATACCACTTTTATTGTTTATAACAGCTGATACAAAAACAACACAACATTTTGTTTAATGATTTAAACAACACAACACTAGTTACCTTAAGACACACCACACCGTATGACTTCTTGTCTCTTATTTTATTTAATTCGTTCAACTTTTTTGGTAGTTTCGGCTTCTTGTTATCATTCGACACATGACATTTTTTAGTTCACTCTATACTTGTGACCCACATTAAATGTATCAACATCTGAGGTTTGTTCCAGGAGTGACTCCAAGCTTCTTGCAGAAATCTAAGTAATGGTTAACCCTGCTCGTCACCGGGGCTGGACGCCTACCATCACATTCGCCACCGTTGATCCTCCTCGTAGTGGCTCCAAATCCTTGGCTTATAACCGGACGCACATTCTTGTTCCAGAACCACATGGCACACTGGAATGCCACGGTTGGGCTACGAGCAACCATATCCGGATCCTTCAAAAGAGGAAGTCCAAGGAACTTTCCGGCTGCGCCATAGTTGTAGTTCCATGTTATTTGGATCGGACCACGACCATAGTAGTTCTTGCCTGGCTGACAAGGGTAGGTTGTGCTAGCTTGGCAGTACCTTCCTCTGGCTATTTCTTCTTTGTAACAAAAACCTTTCATATAACCAAAGATAGAAATTATTTATCATAGAACCTAAAAGAGGTCTGAAAAAGTAATTAAATATTGGGTTGATGAATTATAGCCTATCGGTTTGTGCTACTGTCGTTATTGTAATACTCAGATTCAAACTCAGGCATATTGTTGAATAGTAGGTAATAAGAAAATCAATTAAATATTGGATAACATAAAATAATGCTAATTTGTGAGAAATTTATAATTTTTTTTTTCAATCTAGCAATATTTTATTTTATGATGAATATATGCATGTTTATATATATTTAAAAATCAACTATAAGAACTAAGAAGTAATACCCTAATGAGAGTTTTATAAGCAAAGATATTTATAGAAATATATGCATGAAGAATTTTTATTTTGATACATATCATATATGTATATTTCTTTTTGTTCATAATGTGGTTCATACATATTTTAAGATATCTTCCGATAAGAATATAAAGAAAACTAATTGTAGTAAATAGTGAACTTACTTCCAGATTCGTGAGAGAACTGAGCCAACATGGCAGCAATCTCACGCTTAGCGACGGTTCCTTTGTAGGCCGGGAAGGATTGGGCGGCCGCGATGAAAGCCTGACGAGTGTAGAACCCTTTTGCTGGGCAACCGCTTCCAACTTTGCTCATGATGCTATTAAAGAAAGCTGGTGTGATAACGCTTGCAATGGTACCACGAGGACCAGCGTTTAGACCGCCCGCACTGGGAGCTGGGGTAGGACTAGGCTTCGATTTACACGGTCCGCTCTGGCACCCTGTACCGCAGTAGGCTTTTGTGGTACCACAGTAACCCCACCTGCTGCAGCACATGTTGCCTTTGCATCCGGTTCTACCACAGTTTTGAGAAACCGCGGTTTCTGTCATGATGGCTAAGGCAAAGAGGAAAATGATGAGAGCATTTTTTAGAATCGTGTTTTGTGTCGCCATTTTTTATGTTTTTGGTAGTGTTTTTGAGGGGGAGTTGTGTGAAGAAATGAAGGTGGTCTGTGGACGTATTTATAGTGTAAAACTAGCAATATTAAACTATGTTTGGTCAATTGTAATTATGATTTAGAAACAAGCTAAGTCATGACCCATTCATTTTCTTAATTGTGTGATTAACCAGAAATTCTATGATCATTTGAATATGGACTTGGTCTTATCGTTTAGCTTAATTAAACTAAGAAACAAATACAAATTTAATAAAGCCGTTCTCAAGATAATCTTCTTTTATAATTAAACAAGTTTGGAATTGAGTCGGTTCATATCACCAACATATTTTCGTTTTTTTTTTTTTTTTTGCCATCAGTAGTTATATTGAATGTAATCCTATTATACATTGTGATTAATCCAATGAACCAATTTACGAATTCTATGTTAATTTTTTTTTCGTATTACACAGATCCATAACATAGCTTGCGTGCAGAGCAGCAGAGGTAAACTGACTAGAGTTCGCATGAGAAAACTAGAAATTGTATATCATACGTCATTATATTAAAAAAAAAAAAAAAATTACTCAACGATACGATAATTACCACATTATACTATATGATGTAAAATGTTGCGTAGCGTTGCTTTGAGGTTGAAGGATCGCATGAGTGTCGAACGTATTCGAACTTGACCATATGATATGGTTTTCTTAGAGTTGATGTCGTGTAATCTTTATGTAATTAATTTCAAACTTAATAATATTTCTTTTTTTGCATATGACATGACGATGACATTATCCAAAAAGGTTAGATTTTGCGTGAAAGACTTTTTCCTCGGCGAGTAATTAGTAAATCCTTGCCATACAAGTATAAATTTCAAACTTAAGAATATAGTGGTCAACTTAAGTTATAAAAAATCACCAAATACTTAGTATAATTGAAAAGCATACTATATATTGGAGGTCAAATGTTAGAACATGAAATGTATAGAATTCCTCATCACTAGAATGTTACAGAAACTACTTAAACCTACCAAAAAAAAAGATAGGAGCAAATTCACTCACTACCAAAGATAGAAGCAAATTCACTCATTAACAAAAAAAACTGAAAACTTATATAACCTATATATATATATTTTAGTATCAAACGCAATTTGATTATCCTTGAACACAAGTAGTAGAGATAAATTTATTGTCGGTTGTAGAATTCAAAATGAGATGCAAAAATTATTATTTTGCAAATACGCGTAGTTAAAAATCTCACCTCATAAATGTGATAAAATTTAGAGTAGCTAGTCTCGGACAATTGATTAAAAATTCAAAATCCATGATACTTAACATGAATTATCGAGAAGTCTCCGAACTGTATAGGTAGCGTGAAAAATATCATTCAGTTAAACAATTTTTTATAACATGATAGATCAATTTTATATTGTTTACTTACAGTGGACGTATAAAATCAAGGTATGTGATAAGATTTTTTCAAATAATAAAGATAATCTTTCTGCAGCTAGATGAGAGGCGAATATGCCATTAAGTAGGATATAAATCACGTTACTCGTAGATAGGGTTTTCCACTTTCAAGGAACTTGCGATTGTTTGAAAATGATAATATCTTAATTTTTCTTACGTACTGATAATTAGTGTTGTTTTTTTTTTTTTTAAATGATAATTAATGTTTAGTTCACATTGCAGTTTTGATAAAGGAAAGTACATACGTTAATTACAAGGGTTTACTAAGCGAGTCACGACAATAAAGAGGTTTGACTTCAGGCTAATTAAGGATTGTAGGAATACACTGATCCATTCAAAGTCAACTTAAGCATGTCACATGCTCACATGAACGACTTTTTTTTTTTATTCAAGATGTAAAAGAACTTATTAGGTGTTACTAATTTGCTTTTGACAACCATGGGTTATCTTTCTAACAATCCTTTAATTCTTAATTTTATGACCATTTCCTTAAATAAATAAAAATCATATTCATATTATCGCGATATCATGCGTTTATACTCCACTCGGACTTTTTCTATTCTTTTTTTTTTTTAATAAAATTTTATTCACCTTGTTTAATACAACCGCAGAAGAAAAATACAAGGAAAATATTTAATGTAGAAGAAATTGAAGAACCAAATGTGAAGCAGTCGAAAGTTGAAGAAGGTTGCAAGCCTAGAGAACCTTAGTGTTGTACAAATTGGAACCAATTGATTAGAAAAGAGTTTCTTGTACTTTGCTTATGGCGATCCAACACCAGAAATTTAGTCTCTAGAAGCAGTTGAATTTCTTTTACTAAAACAGATGATGATTTAATTTGGACATGATTTTATCTTTATCTCTGTTAAAAGCCTACTATTCAAATTTCAAAATTAAAGTTACAAAGTAACACCGTTAAGGACATAAAGATAGTGAATCAACTTATTTAAACAATCTTTTACCAAATTAGATAATTAGTTTGAGCAGATATTTATGATAATGAATGTTTGGTTGAAAAAGAACAGGAATATAAATATCAGAGGCTATTTTTGAGAAAGATGCTTTACCATACAGTTACTTTATTTGATCTCATCGTATCAATTATTCATTCTAAAAGAATGCTAAGTTTTTGTATTTCAGACTGAATTAATGATATTGGTTTATTTATTTTAAACTACAGTAAAACCTCTATAAATTAATAATGTTGGGACTTGGAAAAATTATTAATTTATAGAGATATTAATTTATCTATAAATTAATAATTATTAATTTATCGATAAATTAATAATTTATTAATTTATAGAGAAATTTATTAGTTTATTTTATTTTTTTAATTTAATTTAGAATATGTACTTTACCTTAAATTTTACATAAATTCTTCTAAAGTTATAATGTATTTAAAACTTTTTCTACTTTCTTATTTATACATTCATGTTTTTCTTGATATCGAAAATACCATGTCAATAATCTTAGTTATTATAATAGAATAGATGTTAATAACTCATAAATCCAAAATATTATACATATTCAAAAATTTAAGGTTAAAAGATTTATGTCTACTTAATACTGATGATGACAAAGATGAGATAATAATATTCGCAGTAGTTATATATAATAAAATGGTTCTTGCAATAACTCTTCTCAATATATAGAAACAAATAGAGATGACGTAGTAGAAAATTTAGTGATTCGTTTCAATAAAGTAAAATATATATATATATACATCCCATCTTATTTTAATATAATTTCTTAAATACACATACAATATACATATATATATATATATGTCTAAGATTTCTGATTATTAATTTATACTATTATTGGGACTATATTTTACACTAGAGTTTCAAAATAATTATTAATTTATTATTTTATCGAATATAGTCATTTTTTACATTGGCCCGACTTGGGACAGGAGAATTTTATTAATTTATAGTGATTATTAATTTATAGAGTATTAATTTATAGAGGTTCTACTGTATATTGGTAAAGAAATAAAACTCTGTTGAAGAAAAAGAACAAAGTAAATTCAATCTGAATTTTAACGAAAAAGGGAAAGGAATATGTTGATCCACTTCCTGCAAACCATGGGCGTAGAAGATTGCAAGTAGTGACCTCACATCACAGCGGCAAAATAATATTTCACTTATTGAATTTTTGTATATACAATACTAAAGACGTTTCCAGTTTTTTAAGAAAACAAATTAAATCTAAAGTGCATTCTTTTCATTTGGTTCTCAAACCTTGTATTAGAATTTATTTTTATGTTTTTGAAGAAGAATTTTGACGGTTTGCAAATAATAGGTCTGTGTATGCAATTAATGCTTAGTCGTAAATATTTTTAAAAATTTTCATCTACTATCAGTGCATATCTGTTTTTGCTCCTGGTTCTCAAACCTTGAATTCAATTTTTTTTTTCTTCTTTATTTTTTTCTGAAGAACAATTTAGATGTTTTTCAAAATATAGATTTGCATATACGAATAATGTTTAGTCGTAAATATATATAAGTTTTTTTGTAAGAAAGAATAGAAAAATAACACATATATGCACGTACATACTCTAATTAACTATGCTGTATAATTTTCCATATCTTCTCAATTCCAAGTCACTCGAACTAAAAAGTTTGAGCTAGTTCGTGTAATTAATCGTTACAACAACAATTAAAATTTATTTCTTTGAGTTCTAACATTTTCCGAAAAAAAAATTACATAAAGATCATACACATTAATTAATGGTGTTTTTGAGACATAACCAGTGAAACACAAGAATCCTTGGAGATAAGTNTTTAAAAAAAAAAAAAAAAAAAAAAAAAAAAAAAAAAAAACCCACCAAGATACAAAAACAAAGAAAAAAATAAATTAAATATAAGGATCGCATAAAAATATCAATATAAACAAAGACAAGAAAAATAAATTAACCCGCAAATAGACTGAAAATCCGCCCTAAAACTTCTAAACTCTCACAATTATTCCTTTGATAACATTACCAAATGAATTAAACAATAAAGAAACCTCATGTAGGAATATAATTATGAGTCTAGTCATGGATGGCCCATACGGATACGGTAAAGAAATCTCATGTAGTAATGAGTCTAGTCATGGATGGTCCAGACGATTAACTGATTAAGAAATCTCGTGTAGTAATGAGTCTAGTCATGGATGGTCCAGACGATTAACTGATTTAGAAATCTCATGTAGTAATGAGTCTACCTCTCAAAATCAACTATGTAAATTTTGTTACATATGTAGTAATGAGTCTATCTCTGAAAATCAACTATGAAAAAAAACCTCATCACATATATATAATATGAACGCAAAAAAAAATGTCATAGATTTTTTAAAAGAAAAGAAAAAAATAATCATGAGGTTCGATCGACTTAAACCCCATATACATGCCCATATATATTCAAGATATAAATATTGAATCGCTCAAACCACAATTTACTTAATTGGGCTATAGTTCTTAGCTAGTTCTTAGTAAATGTCTTCCACGAACATGACAAATGAGAAGTCTTCGAAAGAAGCAAGATCATGCTGTCTGCATGTGATCATGATCCGCTATCCTCTCTCATTTCACGTCTGTGTGGACCATGAATATCTTATATTCTTATCTGAAACTATATTGTTTTCTTATAAGATACTTTTCCTAGTTCAAAGTACTTCATCTATTTATACATTGAAAAACACGTTGAATATATAAATATCTTAGTTTAATCATATATCTATCGATGGATGTTTCACATTGTAATTTTTTCAGCGGTAGTTTGTTTGAAATCTTAGCTTATAGTCGAGCTCCTCTGATTCTGTGGACCTCATGCAGAAACCTCTTGTCGCTATCTGTCATTTTGAACGTACATATACATGCATCACTTTTGGATTAATATATATATATATATATGTGTGCACTTCGTGTTATAAATACATTTAGCTATACATGTGTAATGTGAAAATTGTTACATGCATATTATATGTGGGAAAATTATTGTCATAAATTTTACTTCGGAAATGAGATACATTACGGCCTAAATTATGCGAGAATATTTTTTTGTTAAGATTTACACGTGAAAAAAAAACTATTAAAACTTTTNTTTTTTTTTTTTTGAACGGAAAAAAAAAAAAAAAAAAAACTAGAATAATAATGAGACTAGAATAATAATGTATATATGAGAAACTGTAACAAGCTAATTGAGAATTGATTTGAAGTTAATAAAAAAATTCTCAACTACCATACTATCTAGATATATGAGACTTACAATGTTTCTAATTAATACCGGTTCTCTTGTATAGTAGCAAACTCACACTTGTTATTCAAGTTTTATCATATTTTGTTCTCATTCCAAAAAACTAAACAATCATCTCTAAAATTTTACCATTTGTTCACACCTTTTAATCATTTTATATGGCTCTTTTTAAAAAGTTCCTAAAATATTCAAGTTATTAAGTTGTTCTCAGAAAATCTAAGACATCTCTGTAAAATGTAAAATTTTGTGAAAACATAGTAATTGCATTTTATTGATGTATTGGCTGATAAACTTTATTTTATGACAACCAATACAAACTTAACTTAACACATTGATACATATAAGGGTACACTTCATAATCTTAATTCTACACACACATGCATAGAAGGCCACAATTACATACCATGAAGCTTTCCATAGTACTTAACAACATTTAACACTCAAGGTCCACTCCAGGAGTGATCCCCAACATCTTACAGTACTCCTGGTAAAGCTCCGCTCTGCGCTGTCCTGCAGCAGGACCGTAACCATAGCAGTCATTACTGATCTTCTTTGTGGTGGCTCCAAATCCTTGGTTCAAGACTGGACGAACATTCTTGTTCCAGATCCACATGGAAGCCTTAAACGCCACTTCAGGGTTACGAGCCACCATATCTGGGTCAGTCAAGAGAGGGAGTCTAAGGTCCTTTCCGGCTGCACCGTAGTTATAGTTCCATTGGAGTTGGATTAGACCGCGACCATAATAACTCTTGCCCGGTTTACAAGGGTAGGCTTTATTAGCTTTGCAGTACCTTCCTTTAGCTTTTTCTTCTTTGTAACAAAAGCCTTTATGGAAAATATTCATGTGAATTAGATGTCATTAAACAAATCATTTGTATACCAACAGATTAGGATTACTAAGAAAACATTCTTTATAAAAAGAAACATCAATTTTTCACCAACAAAAATTGTATGTTGTATTTAATCTAGAAATTTAATAGTTTAATAAAAAAATTAAGGAAAAAAAATTCTGACTTAACCAAAAAAAAAAAAAGGTATTAATTGTAATGATGTTCCCAAATATTATTCCCTCTGTTTCTATTTATATGATGTTTAAGGATTTTTTAAATATTAGGTGATGTCTTCATATTCAATGCAAAAGTATAAATGTTTTGTTGTTTATGACGACTATTTATATCCTTCCGATTGTTTTTCAGTTGGTGAAATTATTTTTAAAAGTAAAAAAATAAATAAATTTGTTTTTTTTTGGTCTGAAAATTAAATAATTTTTTAATAAATGTGTAAAACGCTAAAACATCGAAATATGAGTATATTTTTTTAGTAAGTAACTAATGTGTTCGAGTCATATGAGTGAAACTAAAAAGGGTTTATGGTGAACTCACTATCAGAATCAAAAGAGAACTGAGCCAATATGGCAGCAATTTCGCGCTTAGTGACAGCTCCTTTATAGGCCGGGAACGATTGAGTGGCCGTGATGAAAGCCTGGCGAGTGTAGAACCCTTTAGCTGGGCAGCCTTTTGCAACTCCGCTCGTGATCTTTTGAAAAAATGCCGGAGTGACAACATTTGCAATGGTACCACGAGGCCCATTCTGTAGACCATCCACTATTGTGCTAGGAGGTATGGCTGAGGCGTTGCAAGGTCCGTTTTGGCACCCGGGACCGCAGTAGGCATATGTATAGCCACAATAACCTTGTTTACTGCAACAAGAGTTTTTAGTACATTTGTCTATATTACAGAATTGAGAAAATGCGGTTTGTGTTATGATGGTCAAAGTGAAGAGAAAAAGGATGAGAGTGTTTGCTCTTTGAGTAGCCATTTTTTATTTTGGTGGTGTGTGGGGGAGGAAGTGTTGTGTGAAGAAATGAAGGTGGTGTGTAGATGTGTTTATAGTGTAAACTTGGTCCTACCCAAACATTATTTCTTACAATTATTGATTGGCTTTTTCGGATGAGCCACATGGTAAAAACACTTTAAACGTTGTAGAGNAAAGTTTTTAAAAAATTTTTAAAAAAAAAAAAAAAAAAAAAAATTGAAATTCATTTTCTACCTACCGACACTTCTTCTAGATTAGAAACCTCCAAAATCCTAAAAATAAAAACTTATATAGTTGAAAATAAAAACTTATATAGTTGAAAAGAAAAATTGAATTCTTAATTAAGATTTCTAACCTATTGGTTAGTGATAATGCCGTATTCGAATCCAGTTTAATGTAAAATATTAAATTGATAACAAACATATATTCTGAAAATATTTTTTTTAATTTCTATAGTTAATTTCTCTATTATTTTGTTCTGGTAAACAATTTTTTCTAAAGCTAAAAAAGTGATTTATCCTTCTTTATGAAAATCACAGTTTTCATCGTCACAATCTAACACCCTAAAAAACTTTTAACTACAGCTTTTAAAGTATGCACCGATCGACACCGAAGTCAATCAATCACAATTCTATAAATCACCATTTTGGGCAAGGACATGTATAGTCTAACAGTTGTGTTTGTATATGAACCCAACTTAATTAGTGCAATATTATTGTATTATTGTTGACAAAAAAAAAACAAAAAACCAAAAAAAAAAACAAAGAATCACCATTGTGAGAAATTCCATTTTCATGTGGTTCATGAATTTCAATTCAAAATCTCTTTGTTTTTTATCGAAAATTTTAAATTTATATCGAACATAAATTTTGTGATAAAGTAAACCATTAAAAAGTGAAACATAGTAAATTGCGTCTAATAATACATTGGTTGATATACTTCATTTTATGACAACCGATACAAACTTAACATAACACATTGGTACATGTAAGGATACATTTCATAATCTTTTACTCGACACCTTTTACTTATAAAGTCACACATGCATGTAAGACCACAATATCATACATTGCATGAACCGTGCCATATTAGCCACGATTAACATCTTTAACAACTAAGACTTGTTCCAGGAGTGATCCCCAACGTCCTACAGAACTCCAAGTAACGATCAACTCTGCTCTGCACCGCGGCAGGACGACCACCGTTGCATTCGCCACCATTGATCTTCCTAGTGGTGGCTCCAAAGCCTTGGTCCAAGACCGGACGAACATTTTGGTTCCAGAACCACATGGCACACTTAAAGGCCACTTCAGGGCTACGAGCTACCATATCTGGATCAGTCAAGAGAGGAAGTCCAAGGAACTTTCCGGCTGCGCCATAGTTGTAGTTCCATGTGATTTGGATCGGACCGCGACCGTAGTAGTCCTTGCCTGGTTGACAAGGGTAAGCTGTGCTAGCTTTGCAGTACCTTCCTCTAGCTATTTCTTCTTTGTAACAAAAACCTTTACATAATGAAAACGATTCAATTTTAGCTCAAAACGTGAATTAATTAGATTCCTAGATAAGTTCATTAATAAATAATCTACACCACAAAATTAGGAAAGCTAAGAAATCCTTCACTATATAAAAAAATATCACTCCGACCAAAAAAAAAAAAAAAATCACTTGTTCACCCAAATAAACTCATAAATAGTTTTAACAGTTTGTATTAGGATTGAAAATATGTAAAAATAGTTTATGATAAACTATAAAATTTGCTATACTAAACAAAAAAATTATGGTGCTAATTGCAACAATTATCTTTAAAAAAATGAACTAATAAGTCATGTAGGGACACTTACTTCCAGATTCGTGAGAGAACTGAGCCAACATGGCAGCGATTTCACGCTTAGAGACAGCTCCTTGATAAGCCGGGAATGATTGAGCGGCAGAGATGAAAGCCTCACGAGTATAGAACCCTTTAGCCGGACAACCACTTCCGACTTTACTCATAATACCATCAAAAAATGCTGGTGTGACAACATTTGCAATGGTATCACGAGGCTCAGTGTTTAGACCATCTGCACCGCCGCTAGGAGTAGGTGGGATAGGTGTGGTTGGGGAGCTGCAAGGCCCGCTTCGGCACCCAGTACCGCAGTATGCGGCTGTGGTGCCACAATAGCCATATCTACTGCAGCAAAGGTTGTTAGCACATCCGGTTCTACCACAGTTTTGCGAATACGCGGTTTTTGTTATGATGGTTAGGGTGAAGAGGAAAAGGATAAGAATTGCTCTTTGTGTAGCCATTTCTTGTTTTGTAGGAGAGTGTGAAGAAATGAAGATTGTGTGTAGATGTATTTATAGTGTAAAGTTGGTCTATGCACAAATGATAATTATTGATCAAGTTGAATTTTCGTAACAATTATTGATTGGATTTTTCTTAGTCTAAGTCAATGAGAGCCTTTGTACCAGAAAAATGAAGTCAATGAATCACGAATTATCATTCTTGTCGTTAGGGGAAATTCCATTTCCATGTCGGTCATGAGTTTAAATCCAAAGTCAATTAGATCAAAGTCTTCCTCAAGAACCAATCTATCTTTGATGATAAATAAACTAGTTTGGACTAGTTCAAACTTCAAACGTTTGAGGTATTTTTTTTTATTGAACTATGCAAGCTTTTTCTTGCTAGGATAAAAAATACAACACACATATAACTCGAACAATGCATTTAGAATGTTCTAGGATTCTAAATCGGATAATACGATTTTTGAAAGAAAAGAAAAACTGACGAAACCTCAATCCTCAAGTATACATTTAACGTAAATTCGTAGAAGCAGAAAAAAAATACTCGACCAAAGACATATATTTTGAATTTCAGAAGAAGCCATGTTAATTTATAATCAAAATTTTACTAAATTAACAAGCTCACTTATAATTTCTTTTGGGTCTATTATCAGTTGGTTCATGTTATTGAACAATTTACAAATGCATTTAGCTATGCATGTTAGTGTGAAAATTGTTATATGCATATTACCGGAAAACATTTCTTGTTATAAATTTTACATCAGAAATGATATAGGCCTAATTAATTGACAATTAATTTTGAGTTGGAAATTAATGAAACAAAATTCTAAACTACAATACAAATATACGATACTCGTATTGTTTCTTAATATCGGTTCTGACATCACCATTTTGTGTATACACACTTATAAACAACTTAGGCCTATGCATATGNTCAAACCCAAAAAAAAAAAAAAAAACCAAACAGTCTGTCTAACAAATTACCATTTTACACACTTATCATTATTTCACTCTAGTAAAAAAATTTCCTTAAAGTTTCAGCTTAGTTACGTTGTTCTAGACAACCTAAGAATTCTCTGTAAAATGCAATTTTTTTGTGAAAACATAGTAAATGCATTTATTAATGTATTGGCTGATATACTTCAGTTTATGATCGACAACCGTACAAACTTAACACATCGGTACATATAAGGATTTGTTAAATTTCATAATCTTTTTATACACTTCATAATCTTTAATTCGACACCTTCACTTAAATTAAATTTCAGATTAGACCTTAACTTTTTTCAATTTTATTTGTTATGCAAAACTAAATTAGTCGGACTCTTTTTCTNATACTTCAGTTTATGATCGACAACCGTACAAACTTAACACATCGGTACATATAAGGATACACTTCATAATCTTTAATTCGACACCTTCACTTAAATTAAATTTCAGATTAGACCTTAACTTTTTTCAATTTTATTTGTTATGCAAAATTAGTCGGACTCTTTTTCTTTNTTTTTCTTTTTTTTTCCAATAAATTCATGGATATTAAGATATAGATATAAATACCATTTTGAATCATTTAATTATGACAGCCGATTCTCCCTTCAAAGAAACACAACATTTTTTTTATTTTATTTTTATCAGATCGAACACAACATTTTTTGTTTAATGCAATTATTCTTCAAACAACACAACAAAACAAAAGTAACCTTAAGAGATACCACCACCATGTATGGCTTTAGTCTCTTATTTTATAGTTTTGATTCTTTTGAACTATTTTAATACTTTCGACTTCTCCATATTATACGACACATGAAATATTTCAATACTTTCGACTCTTAAAACACCCACATTAATTAATTAATAATAAGTGTCTTCAACATCTGAGGTTGGTTCAGGAGTGACTCCAAGCTTCTTGCTGCAATCCAAGTAATGGTTAACCCTGCTTGCCACCACGGCTGGACGCCCACCGTTACATTCACCACCGTTGATCCTCCTCGTAGTGGCTCCAAACCCTTGGCTTATGGACGTATTTATAAAATTGGCCATAATAAAATATATTTGGTCAATTGTAATGATGGTTTATAAAAAAGCCAAGTCGTGGCCCATCCTTTTCTTAATTATGTGATTAAACAAAAATTCTTTGATCATTTGAATATGGACCGGGTCATCTATCGTTTAGTCTCAAAAAGGTGTATTCAGTGTTGTATTTGGAATAATTTGTTATGGTTTGTGAAATCACGTGTTATTAATACATGTATTTTTGAAAGTTCTGAAAACCAGTGTTATTAGAATTTTTTTTTTTT
>OVAF01001428.1:6910-22224 GCA_900406245.1 Odontarrhena argentea | reverse complement strand
TTATAGAATATAATATATTTCAAATCCGCGCAAAGCGCGGACCTTCCCCTAGTATATATATATATTAGAGTTTTCACATATATATACTCAAAAATAATAAATGTTCAGTGATAAATGCATACATTCTTATAGACAATCTTTTTCTTTCTTTTTTTGATCAAAAAATATCTTTATACTATGAATATATTTATAGATAGTTATTCGAGAAATTCAAATATTTACAATAAATAGATTTTGAATTTTACAGATTTTAATATTTTATCATTAATCAGTAAAAATTGCATAGAAAATTTAAAAATTTGAATCTTTAAAAACCCCCAAAAAAAAGAAAAAATCTTACTTTTGTGAAACAGAAGAAATATATATATTATAGCTTTTTTCATACTTATAATACAAAAATTAAAAGACAAAAAAAAATAGTAAAAAATTGCGATGATATTAAATTCGAGGGGAAATAGGTTCTTAAAGCGGCTACTTCATGCATGCAGTCAATTAAGATTCATGTCTCATCATTTTATTTAAAGCTAGCACCAGAAACTTATAATTTCGTAAATTGAAGTATTGAACTGTACAAGAAATAAAAAAAAGTTGTTATGAAATAAATGCCAAGTAATTTTATTTTGGTTACTGTTACGTATCTGGAGTTACTTGGTTAAATGGAGAATACCCAGTACGTTTTCCTAAAAAAAAACTAGCTTATATAGTTTCTTAAACTGAGTATACAATAAATAGAACAAAAGTTGTATGAAATGAACGGTTCAAGTCATTTTTATTGGTCTGAGGGTAAAATAATGAATACTCTACATATCTTGATTTACTTGGTTAGATGGCAGAATCATAATTGAGATCATCCGTTTATATTATCTTCTTAAATGCTAAAATAGTTATTATTTCCTGGTGGAAGAATTAAAGATTCAGTACTTGTCTACCCGTTTCCATTTAATAATTTGGAACAAGTATAAATGTCTAGTAATATTAATTAATACCTATATATTGTTCTCTGTTTCAACAACAATTTTGTAAAGATATGTGTTAATTAACAGAAGATGACTGCATGTTATTATGCAGATTTGGATTTCTATAAGATGGTGAGTTATTAAGATAGGGATGGAATTTTGTTTGTTTTATAACATTTTCAAAATATTTGCATGCACATAATTAATTATAAAATTGGGCTTTTGTAATTGAATCTATGGCAATTGATAGGATAACAGGCGGGTAGACTCCCAATTGAGTAAGAGTATGCAACATAAATATTAACACAAGAGGAACATGTTATTATTTCCAAACTATATATATTAGGTTACCAAATTATTGTAGAATGTTTACCAAATTATTTTTGCTCAAAAATATATAACTTGTGTGTAATATTAAAACGAATGCATAAAATATTTCTGTTTCCTGGACCAGGATTTGTAATTTAGCGGTTGTGCTAGATAGTGTCGTCACTGTATCACCGTCTGATTTTGAACCAAGCTTAGTGCATGATATTATTGTTGACAAAATATATATATAGTACCATGCATCATTAATAACATAGTACCATTTATCTTCAGGGAACGAATATTTTGTGCCTTCTTATGTACATAAAACATCTTTTGATTGAGTTACATAAAAACATCTTTTGATAGAGGATATTTTCTCATTCACTAACAACTGATTTTGGTGTAAATTTATCCCACAAAAGCGAGATTCATCAAACTCTCATCTACTTTCCAAAACAGCAAGCAACTGTCAAATACATGCATATATGGTGAAAAAAATTATAAATGATTATTATATGTGAGTATCAAAGTAAAATCAACCAACTATGATTGATTTGATAGCAAATATGTGTCAAATTGATTTTAGATATACCAATTGAATCAGTCTTTGTTGGATTTCAAACATTATCCTTTCAGTAATAAATAGTATGTTAGAAATGTAACAGTTCCATAAAAAAAGCTGAAACAATTTATAATTTTTTTTTTTAACATCAAACAATTTATAATTTCTTATACTTAATTCTGGATACTTCAAAAATAAGGCTTGGACAAAGTCAGATAATTTATGTTCAACAAATTCCTACATCATAGGAAGTGATTTTTTGTAATGTAGTTGACCAAGAATTTATAAATGCTTCTATACTAGTAAGTGTTCCATTCCTAGAACTTACAATTTATGCTGATCTATGCATAAAAAACCATGATTATATAAGATCTTCAACATAGTGTAAGTAGAGTTGTTTGTAATGGTCTCATATGTTAAAAATAAAATTGTTCATCTTGCATAGTAAAACTATTTGTTCAAGAGTCATTTATATATGGGAATATAGTTTGTTCTCATCATAATCTGTTAGAGAAATCTGTAGGACCCAAAAAAAAAAAAAAAACAACCTACTCCTCTGGTTTTCCATCCTCTCATGCATCTTGATTGTATGCAAAATACAAATGGTAATCTTGTGGAGGCCAAACAAATACGTAATCACCGTTTTTTTTTATATAGATTTTAATGTCACGATGTTTTTTTTTTTTTTTTTTGACCCATGTCACAATGTTTATATGTAAGCAGTTCGTCGAATATCTAGTTCATTTACCAAGTTTTTTTTATCGAATACGTGACACCATTTGTGTTAAATGAAAGTGAATGTTTTTTGGGCCAAAAAAAAGAATCAAGAGAAAAAACATAAAAAAAAAAAAAATCAAATTCAGAGAGGAGAAAGTTTAGATGATTACTAATTCTTTGTTGTGGTTGCTAAATAACCTTTTTGTTTTTGCTCTCTTCATTATTAAACTAAAAGTACTATATTACTCTTTATCTTATTTTTTTTTACTATTTTTATAGATTTATTCCGAATTTTATCACATCTTTGTTTTTCTAAGATATATATATTATATATATATATATATATATCACGTAGCAAAAACAGACATATAACATAATACATTCATATAGTTTATTCTTCTGTAAAGTAACAGAGACGAAATGTTCGGGAATATTAGGTATTCTGGAGAATTATGAGAAGGTTTCAGGGCAAATGATTAATTATGATAAATCCTCGGTTGTGTTTGGAAATAAAATTTCAATCCAAACACAGCATGAGTTAAAAAATTTATTAGGTATTCAGAAAGAAGGCGGAATGGGGAATTACTTAGGCATCCCTGAGAGTCTAGGGGGATCAAAGGCAAAAATATTCAATTATGTGAACGAATCATTAAATGGAAGAGTAAATGGTTGGTCTTCTAAACTCCTCTCGAAAGGAGGAAAGGAAGTAATGCTTAAGTCAGTGGCTTTTGCATTACCAAATCATGTGATGTCCTGTTTTCGTCTTCCCCAGACATTAGTTACTAAGCTAAATAGTGCGGTCTCAAATTTCTGGTGGGGCTCCTCTGGAACTTCAAAAGGTATCCATTGGAATGCATGGGATTATTTATGTTTTAAAAAAGAAGAGGGCGGTTTGGGTTTTCGATCCTTTTTCGATTTTAACACGGCTTTATTAGCAAAACAATTATGGAGATTAGAGAAGTTTCCGGACTCTTTGGTGGCACGAGTGCTAAGGGGACGGTATTATCCTAATTCTCATCCTTTTTATGTTAGTCAGGTGCGGACACCATCATATGACAGCACAAAATCTGATCCTTTCGGGGATTAGATGGGGTGTGGGTAATGGAAAGGATATATTGGTTTGGGAGGATCCCTGGATTCCGGATAATCCCCCACNTGGATTCCGGATAACCCCCCAAGACCGGCAAAGGGGTGTGGTAAGGATTTTTACCCGAATTTACAAGTGAATGAACTCATCTCAGCGGATAGAGCTTACTGGAATCTCCCGCTTCTGAATCAACTTTTAGATCCGACGGATGTTAACCTTGTTCGAAGTTTAGTACTTCGTCCATCAATAACGAAAGATAGGGCTATTTGGAGTTTAACCAAGTCTGGGGATTATACGGTTAAATCAGGGTACGAGCTGGCTCGAACGATCAAACGAGGAGATGATTCCTTATTAGTGTCAGAGCCCAGTTTAACAGTTCTCAAAGCTCATGTTTGGAAGGTGGATTGTCCGTCTAAGATTAAACATTTTATGTGGCAAGTGTTAAATGGATCGTTGGCAGTTTTGGCTCGTTTAGGACAAAGGGGAATAAATGTAGATGTACTTTGCAAAGGATGTGGAGTCGATGAGGAAACTATTAACCATGTCTTTTTTGAATGCGAGGTTGCAAAGGATGCATGGAATCTTCTTCGCATTTCAGATGAGAATTCCATTTTTCCTAGCTCCTCAGTTTTTGATAATATGGATTTTCTATTTTGGCGTTCATCTTCATGGAGAAATATGGCAGGGGACACAATGGAGAGTAGATATATCTTCCCTTGGATCCTTTGGTTTCTCTGGAAATCAAGAAATAGAAATATTTTTCAAGGGGTGGGCTGGTCGGCGATAGAGATTATTCAACTTGCAGAGCGAGATTTGCTCCTCTGGCAAGTTTCCAAGGAATCGGTTAACCAGGAGATGATGCCTATTAGTACTATTCCATCTCAAACACCGACAAACTTTTGTATGGTGGACGGGTCTTGGAAAGCAGATGTGCCTACGTCAGGCTTAGGTTGGATTTGTTATATAAATAACCAACCAATCTTAATGGGTGGTAAGGGTGTAAGACGGAGTATTTCTTCGCTTCATACGGAATTTGAGGCTCTCCTATGGGCTATGCAAGTGATATCTGATCGTGGTCTCTCATGTCCTAATTTTCTAACAGATTGTTCGGATTTGCTGAAGATCACTCAAGACCCAACTCTTTGGCCGGCGTTCGACGTCCAGTGGGAGATTTTTGCGGAGATACGAGATCGGTTTCCGAATTNGAAAAAAAAAAAAAAAAAAAAAAAAAAAAAAAAAAAAGACTAGACCGGTTTAATTAGAATAACCTGATCGGTACCAACAACATGAAAGTTTCATTCCAAAGAACCAACTAGATGTGACAAACACAACAACAAGCGAGAGCATAGTAGACATTGCCTAGAGATATTAGTTAGCCCATGTTTGTGTTTATTAATAGAACAAACTTGGGGAACGAGAAAACAACAACATACTTTGAGATCACAGACTCACCCACAACAACAGACATAGAGCCTTTTAGATCTTTCACTTATTCAGGAGATTTCTTGAGAATATCCTTTTGCAATAAGGATTGTTACGTAGAATCGAGTGAGGCCTTATGACTTCAACGAGTGTGGCATGTAGTGAACCCTGTTCCATTCCACAAAAACATAGATTTCAATCACTTTAACAAAAGATAAATTTCAAACTTTGTATTGGCTTTGTACCTTGGTGACAGCAAGAGCAGCTTGGATGACAAAGTTGGCATAAGGGTCTTGGATTAGATGATCGAAATGAGGAACGGAGATGAGTTCACGCACGATCTGAGGACGGCTTTCTGGACAATGTGTTAAGCACCGTTCCACCAAATGGCTACTGAATTTCTGCATTGAAAGCTCTACGTAATGCCCTTTTAACTGTGCAAGCATCGTGGCTATCGCAAAGAAATCTCTCAGTTCTAGAATGAATTGGACTGCGTAGTTCCTGTATTTGATCAAGACAGAAAGTTACCTCACATTGATGTCTAAGATAAGATTCTTGTTTCATTACACTGTTCATTTACTTACCCGTAAGGGTCTTGAGCAAGGAACAGACTGTTTCTGGAGATTTCGGTTATGAGCTTCTCTCGTTGCTGTCCAGTGGAATAAGCAATGCATTTTTGTAACACACAGCATCCATGTCGATGTGTCGCGATATCAATGCAGAACCTTGTAGCATCGTTAAAGATGAACTGTAAAAAGAGTAACCAATGTGCACATAAATTAGTCCATAGAGATCTAATCTAAGTTCATATCTTAAGAATAATCTTTAGTACCTCGTTATCTTCTGTACTAAGACACTGCAGGCAACGTTGTATTACATGATTCCCATTTAAGTCCCTAATGAGACTGAGAAATCCCGGTCTCAGAGCTGACTTTACCATAGAAATCTGTTTCCTAGATTTGATTGATTCCACTAGTCTCTGGACAACTCGAGTACTTAAAACACACACAAAACAAAAACAATCTTAGCTTGATTACAGATTGATTATATCGGTAAACATAAAGATACAGATATCTCTTACCCGTAAGCGTTGAGTGATATTCGGATAAGCTGTCCATGTTCTGCAGTAACCATGGCTATGATCTTTGTTCTCTGTTCTTCATTGCAAACATCCAATAGTTTCTGCATCAAGTAATTTCCAAAAGGATCCATCATAAGCTCCACAACATGAGGAATCACCTCACTGAAGATCATCATAACATCTAGAGACGTTCCTTCTTCAAAAATCCTCTGCAAGAATCTGCATCCATACTGATCTTTAGCCATCAAGTAAACATATCCCTGGATTTCAGACACTTTAGGTACACTCTGATGCGCATTATTGTTACAATCAAACAAGGTTCCAACACCGCTTTCTCGGTGAACCATCGATGGAACAGAGTAATTGTTGAAGATAAATGGCTCAGTGGTACTCTTATTAGGTGAAGAAACCGTGTATCGAGCCGCACTTTCACACAGCAAAGGTGGCATTTCCGCAGATCTATGGCCCGGATTATAAGTAATCTCCGGACCATAGCTCTGCTGGAAATTGGGATTATAACAGTTTTGAATTGATTTATCAACACCAAATCGAGACCGAACATCATTAGTCTTGTCTTCTTTTTCTTCATGTCTGATGTTCAATTGTTTGATACTTTCGCAAAGACCCAAATCATCACCAAAACCATACTCATCAGCAGCAGCAACACTACTAGTGTTGTATTGTTTCGTCATCATCGTCGTCCCATCAAAAGGAGGAGAAGCGAATTGAGACGAACCATCCTCGGAAGAACACAAGCCGTTAGAGAAGTAACTCGAAATCGAGTAATCGGAGGGTGATCGGAGACAAAACCTATGCGAAGAAGATGAGTCTCCTGGGAAGAGATTGTGATGGGAATGTGATAGGGTTTGTAGAGGAGAAGAAGGAGAACACGAAGAAGCTTCTTTGAATTCACCTCTCGTCATCATCTCTCTCGTTTTTCTTCTTACAATTTTTGATCGTACGATGTTGTTGTTGTTGTTGTTGTCGTCTCTGTCGAATCGTAGGAGAGACAGAATCAGAGATGGATTTTAGAGAAAGAAGAAAAGGTTTAATAATTATGAGTCTTCTTATACGTTACAAATTGAGAGGTTTTTGTGATCGGTTTTAATGGCGTTGGAGGAGCTCAGTTTCTAGTCTTCTAGAGGAAGGAAGTGAGTGTTAAAGGCTTTGTTTTTTTTTTGCCATGAAATATTTATTTATTAGAACTAAAAATAAAAATATATTTTGTTTCGGTTTCCGTTTAGTGTTTTACTATTTAGAAAATTGATTAAAAAAAAAAAAGTGATACTAAGTAAATTAAGTTTAACAAACTATACGTTGACNAAAAAAAAAAAAAAAAAAAAAAAAAAAAAAAAAAAAAAAAAAAAAAAAAAAAAAGTTTAACAAACTATACGATTAATTCTGCTGGATTTTCTCATTCTATGTTACTATTTTTGGCTTATACTGATCTAAATCAGGTGGAACAATATACAAAATTTCTTGGGATTACATTTGAAATTATAAATCAAATTACTAAATTTTTCACGGTAGAAAGATATGCAACGTGGAATTAAAGTTTGAAGACCACAATTAAGTTGTAATTACTTTAAAATATTTTCATATTAAAACCAACAAGGAATTGTAGGAAAAGGTAACAAAGATAACGTGAAAACAAAATTTTTTAATCAAATTCTTTTAAGATATATGTTTGTAGAAAAAAAATAGTATGCGTTTGTTGTTGTTATATTTTCTTATATATGCTTATAAATTATACAAACTAGGTTTATCAGTTTTTAAAATATCATAATATTTCCTTAAATGAGTATTTTGACTATTTCAATTAGTGAAAAGGAGGTAAAATCGTAAACGCAAACACCACGAGAATTTCGCAACAAATATGCATTATTACATATTTATTAGTTTTGAAGTTTATAGATACCAATTCCTTAGTTTTAATATGTATTCAGGCAACATTCAACAATTACAATTTACACCATGGTTTTATATTCTTGATGAGATATTAATACACCAGCATTTTTTTTTTTAAATGTATATCAGTGTTTTTGTGTTTAGAGAGATGAATATTTTTACATTGAAGAATGTTTATCTATTTTATCTAATTATAAACGTTGGTTAATCTATCCACATACATAAATTTTCTATTGGAAACTTCCTCGAAGCTTATAATCGTCTCTCTTTATTAGACCGACGGACGCGTTTTAGTTGATGGTCCTGGTCCTGCTTAGTCAATAAGCTTCTATCTTCGGGTTAGTAAAGGCATAAGAAAAAACTTGGAACAACATTTGTTTAGTTTCCAAATAAGGAAAGATCATGAAAACGATTGCGTCTGAGTCAAGCTACTAACTGTTTTGACCACTTTTAATCACTAGTAGTAGCTGCCTATGTTTTCCTTGCTTGCTTCCTCGAAATTTCGTCTCATTGTGTCATCATCCAAAGTATCTTTTGTTGCCTCATCAAGTAAAGGTTAGGTTTGCGTTGATAAGTGTCTTGTTCTTACGTAATTAGATTTGCCTTTGGTTCAATAATATTTGAAGCTTAACATGGATCTGTCGTCTCCACTTATTGTCGTACGCTTGATTTTTGTATTTCAAATTGTTGATGTCACATTTGGGCCTCTCTCCCAAGGCTCTTTGTTTATATATTGGGTTTGCGTGCGGTTACTAATCTTCTAAATTTTTTTGTAGTCGGCTTAGACAAAATCGCTAAATGTGATTACAAAAACCGTACCCATCTGTACTAAAATAATATATGTTTAGATACAGCAACAAGATTACAATGCATGATAACATACATGAATTATAGGCCATTAGAAAAATAATGGTTTCTTATGATGTTGTTAGACGAAAATTGTGATAATCAATGGAATATGGACTCTGATACATAATAACTCTGATTCGTTGTTTTTTCTTTTTCAAATTTTTTTTTTTTTTTTTTATCTTTACTTATTTGAAGTCCCTTTTTTTTTATCCAAAAGTTCTATACCAAAATTTATTCGTTTTTGTTTTCTAAAATAGAAACTTGTTATCTTTAATTTGGACATTAAAAAATGGTATTTATTCTATTTGAATAAATTTATTAATTTGACCGTATGTTGAATTATTATGTCGAAGAGAAAGAAGGTGATGTGGAATGTAAAATTATAGAATGTTTGGTACGTAAAAAACACTATTGTTCATACTACATAGTCTAAGTGAAACATTTTGATGAAACCACACTCAAATTTATTCACATAAATACTTACAGTTCAGAATCTGAACCGGTTTTAAATTTACAAAGGTTTAAATGATCAAGAAGAACAGAGATCATTTCTTCCAGCTTCGACTTCGAAATAGAGGATCTTGAACGCCACCAACAACCCAAGTTTCCTTGGCGATATCTGCAGAAAGTTTATAATAGTCTGTGTCATAACTCATCACAACCAAATTCATCTTCTTCTCTTCCTCCATCAATGATCTCAAATCATTCTTTNCGGTTACTAATCTTCTAAATTTTTTTGTAGTCGGCTTAGACAAAATCGCTAAATGTGATTACAAAAACCGTACCCATCTGTACTAAAATAATATATGTTTAGATACAGCAACAAGATTACAATGCATGATAACATACATGAATTATAGGCCATTAGAAAAATAATGGTTTCTTATGATGTTGTTAGACGAAAATTGTGATAATCAATGGAATATGGACTCTGATACATAATAACTCTGATTCGTTGTTTTTACTTTTTCAAATTTTTTGAAGTCCTTTTTTTTTTATCAAAAAGTTCTATACCAAAATTTATTCGTTTTTGTTCTCTAAAAATAGAAACTTGTTATCTTTAATTTGGACATTAAAAAATGGTATTTATTCTATTTGAATAAAATTATTAATTTAACCGTATGTTGAATCATTATGTCAAAGAGAAAGAAGATGATGTGGAATGTATAACTATAGAATGTTTGGTAAAAAAACACTATTGTCCATACTACATAGTCTAAGTGAAACATTTTGATGAAACCACACTCAAATTTATTCACATAAAATACTTACAGTTCAGAAGAACTGGTTTTAAATTTACAAAGGTTTAAATGATCAAGAAGAACAAAGATCATTTCTTCCAGCTTCGACTTCGAAACAGAGGATCTTGAACGCCACCAACAACCCAAGTTTCCTTAGCGATATCTGCAGAGAGTTTATAATAGTCTGTGTCATAACTCATCACAACCAAATTCATCTTCTTCTCTTCCTCCATCAATGATCTCAAATCATTCTTCTTTCTTACCACTGACTCCTTCTCTTCTTCTCCGTTCTGTTTTTCTCTGTTTCCTTCCTCTGTTTCCACTTTCTTCTTCTCCTCTTCTAACCAATTCTTAACCGGCGCAGATCTGCACCGCATTAACAACAATGCATTTGGTGGTGGAACAACAGTTTCTGCATCCGAAAATGCGTTTTCCTTTTCGTCGACGCACTCTTCATTGCTCTGCTTATCATTTAGAACCATGAACCATTTTGAGAACACTGTCCCTTCTTTTTCCTCTTCCTCCTCCTCTTCCTCATCCTCCTCTTCTTCGTCTTCATCGGAGATCGCATCTACGGGAGGAAACGCACCAAAGCACCGAAAATCAAACCGGAGGTCCCGAAGACAAGTCAAGAACCCCAAAACATCTTTCTTGATCCCCAAGAACTTACTCTCCGACTTGCTTCTATGTATCTTCTCGATCTCCGCCATCAAAGACTGCCAATTCTTGCTTCCTCCACGTTTGCTCGGCCCGACTTTGATCTGACCGGCACACGTGACTTTCGGAGACGTGGGTTCTTCCACTATCTCCCCTCCGCCTTTCTGACGGAGGCCGCTGCTGCTGGAGAGCTTACTAAGGCTACGACGGTGGTGAGGAGCATTTTGACGGCGGTTAAGTGAATGAGAAGGACTACAAATGGTTTTAGAAGGTAAAGACAAATGTGTTCTTGAAGGGAAACAAACCATTAGATCTGCTGAGTAACCAGAAGATTTTCCTCCTCCTCCTTTGATCATTTTTGTTTTTTTTGTTTTTTCTTTCTAATTTGGTTTTCTCTTCTTCTTGGATTGTTTCTTAGATTATATAGGATCGTTCGTGGTTTAGCTTTTTATGTTTGTTATGGTTTTAATTTTTGTTTACTTNCCACTTTCTTCTTCTCCTCTTCTAACCAATTCTTAACCGGCGCAGATCTGCACCGCATCAACAACAATGCATTTGGTGGTGGAACAACAGTTTCTGCATCCGAAAAAGCGTTTTCCTTCTCGTCGATGCACTCTTCATTGCTCTGCTTATCATTTAGAACCATGAACCATTTTGAGAACACTGTCCCTTCTTTTTCCTCTTCCTCTTCCTCATCCTCATCCTCCTCTTCTTCGTCTTCATCGGAGATCGCATCTACCGGAGGAAACGCACCAAAGCACCGAAAATCAAACCGGAGGTCCCGAAGACAAGTCAAGAACCCCAAGACATCTTTCTTGATCCCCAAGAACTTACTCTCCGACTTGCTTCTATGTATCTTCTCGATCTCCGCCATCAAAGACTGCCAATTCTTGCCTCCTCCACGTTTGCTCGGCCCGACTTTGATCTGACCGGCACACGTGACTTTCGGAGACGTGGGCTCTTCCACTATCTCCCCTCCGCCTCTCTGACGGAGGCCGCTGTTGCTGGAGAGCTTACTGAGGCTACGACGGTGGTGAGGAGCATTTTGACGGCGGTTAAGTGAATGAGAAGGACTACAAATGGCTTTAGAAGGTAAAGACAAATGTGTTCTTGAAGGGAAACAAACCATTAAATCTGCTGAGTAACCAGAAGATTTTCCTCCTCCTCCTTTGATCATTTTTGTATGTTTTTTTTCTTTTCTAATTTGGTTTTCTCTTCTTCTTGGATTGTTTCTTAGATTATATAGGATCGATCGTGGTTTAGCTTTTTATGTTTGTTAAGGTTTTAAAATTTGTTTACTTTTCTTTTTCTTGAAGAAGTTTTGATTATTTTTGCCTTTAGCATTTGTGTGCTGACAGCTTCGCAAGCTTTAGCTTTTGAGGGAGGGGAAATTATACTTTCTGCCATTGCAATTATTTTTTGTTTTTCCTATCTTTACTTAAATCAAAACTATTAAAAATAGTTTGCTAATCATTTTTGTGGTTTTGGTTGGTAACCATCGACCATGTATTATAAAAATATAATGATTGAGTCACAATTCTTATACTAACCAGAGTNCTTTTGAGGGAGGGGAAATTATACTTTCTGCCATTGCAATTATTTTTTGTTTTTCCTAACTTTACTTAAATCAAAACTATTAAAAATAGTTTGCTAATCATTTTTGTGGTTTTGATTGGTAACCATCGACGACCATGTATTATAAAAATATAATGATTGAGTCACAATTCTTATACTAACCAGAGTTTTTTTTATCAACCAAGTGGGATACCACCGATAGGTCTATAGTGCAGACGAAGAGGATTCGATCTTGGATATGATGATGAGAATTTTAGTGGACTTACGTATTATTGCCATTAGACTAGGGTCACTTCACATTAATCAAAAAAAATTAAATCCGTAAGTTTGATGTCAATTTTATTTTTAAAATTAATAATATTTTTTATAATTATGATTTAATGACTATGCATTCCATATTTATGGACGGTTTATTATAATATTAACATACAAAATCAATATGTCATTTAGAAAATTAAAAGTGATCAAATACAAACGTGGAAAGAGTGATGGGTTGATGATCAAGTAAGTAGCCATAAAATTGGCAAAATCTTAAAGGTTTCACTTTCCCATTTTTGCTATACAGATTAAATGAATACAATGATAAAAGGGACGACCAAGTGGGTTTCTCTCTAATTCCAAGTGTTCTAATATTGATATCCAATTCTGTTTGAAATTGTATTTCTCGTTCCAAACTAAAATTATTGAACATGATTTACCAAAAATAAAACAACCAAACTTGACAATACTAAACTACGTAACAACATGCATACAAAAGAAAATCATCAATATATAAACCAATAAATATGTTTCACCTAACACTACTAATTCTAAGGGTTTGTATTTAGTCATCATCGTATCTATGAGCTATACAGTTGAGCTAAACTCCGCACTAACGAAACTTAATTTTATAAGAGATGGATCTTTTATATATATTTTATTTCGTTTCAAAGAACAAAATATTCTTAAAAATCATGTAACATGAACGGACGAGATCGTCGATCTTATAAACCCCATGTTTATATACTTTCTGCAGCTTTTTGAATTTATTCTTTTACGTGATCACAATAGATTAATGTGTGTGTCACTGACTAATCAACAACGTCCTTTTGGTCATGATGCGACTCAATGGATGGCTACAACAATAATTACAGATTAGGTGTTTCTAATGATATCAGAAACAATTATTTATCTTAAAGAAAGGGAATCTAGGACCACTATAATTACAATTTTATACTAATTTTAAGTTTTTAAATCAAAGGTGATGGTGTTTAGCGGCGAAAGAGAACAATAGTGATGTATGGTTCTTTTTTTCAACGTCTAAACAATTAGTAATTATGTTTGCCAATACTATAGAGAATTGTGTTTGGCACTAATTAGTTTCTTAGTTAGAGAATAGAGAACCTTGGAGAGAAAAACGTTAGAACCAGAAGTGTGAAAGTTAGCATCCTATTCTTGATCTTTTACAGTCCTCTATGTTTTCAATTATTTCACCTTGTTTCGATCCAAAATAGAAACATGTAGAATCAGTTATTACTTATTAGTCAGTTACA
This sequence comes from Odontarrhena argentea, assembly GCA_900406245.1. NCBI lineage: Eukaryota > Viridiplantae > Streptophyta > Magnoliopsida > Brassicales > Brassicaceae > Odontarrhena > Odontarrhena argentea. Next base: position 8,328 of record OVAF01001428.1, on the reverse strand, counting down.
AAAAACAAAGTTATTACTTATTAGTGTTTGGTGTGTGTTGATATATTTTGGAAGATGATGTTTTTTTTTTTTTTTTCTTGTGAACAACAATAATATGCATTCAGTTGGGCTCGAATCCAGACGGTGTCACAATGACGGCACTAGCACAAACCACTATCCCGTCCTAGACGGAAGTTGATGTTTTAACGTAGTTATTCGTATATTACTAAATTCTCTTTTGAATAATACTTGTTTATCACATAAAACTAATAGATCAACTCGTAAACATCTTAAACAAAACCTAAAAGTCGTTGGTTCGAATGATTTTTGATATAAGACTATATAACATCTTTTAGTCCTAAGACTCAGGATATACGAGTCTATATCAAACTTTTTAATTATTTATATAATATGATGGATGAATGTGATAATATATATCATTAGGTGTATTATATGTGAAGATTCGAACAGACCACAATAGTCTACCGATATTTTCAAATTAAAAAATTTAAGAGAAAAGTTAACCTTCTCAAATGCTTGACCGTTGACGTATCTTTTCTTTTCTTAGTAAATTTCTCGGCACTATTCATGCCATACAATTTTTTTTCTTTTTGTGACGGATTTTGTTCCTCGTCACAAAGATTTACCAAATCGGTACGCCAAGCCAAGTCTTGCAAAAGCCAGCTTTTGTACATTATATTATATCAATATAAAAATGCGCACACGCCACACGTGCAACATAAAAAAAAAAAATGAATAACATTATCTTACAAATGAAAAAAAACCCCCACAAGGCCCATTAATAGGCCCAACCAAAGCCCTAAAACTCATTCATTTCCAAGCTGCTCTTTTTACACTTCAACAAAGCGATGACCGCTTCACCGTACATACACTCTCCGGCGAAAGCCTCCGTCGCCAGCTCATCATCTCCGACGTCAGAATCAACCCCACTCGGCCGCACGACGACGAGCGTGGCGGATTCTAAACAAATTCCACTCTTGAGCTTAAGCATAGGCGCGTGTCTCATACTCATCTTCACGCTCGGGACCACACTCCTCTTCTTCTTCTTCTCCTCCTCTTCATCTTCCCCACGCGCCACCGTCTTTCTAAACTCCTTCAACCCCTCCGCTCCCATCACCACCGTCCCTTCTCCTTCTTTATCACGCACGACCAAACTCTTGATCTCCTCGTGCTCCTTCACGACTCGACTCATCATGTGATGACGAGTACTAGCTGACATCAAAGCGCTTATCGTCCACACCACGCGCGTCTTTAGTCCATTCACGAACTCTGCGTCCGACTCACCGTCGTCCACGGCGGAGGAGGAAACGGTGTTAGCGGAACGGAAGGCGACGATGACACAGCTCTTCAGAGTTTTCCCAAACTCTGCTTTCCACTTAACGGAGGAGCCTTTCTGGACATTGGCATCTCCCCCAGGA
>OVAF01001427.1:0-13685 GCA_900406245.1 Odontarrhena argentea | reverse complement strand
CTTAGTTGGAGTAGCAAACCTGTATCATAATTATCAGATCTGTTCCTTAGGTTTAGTGTTGCTACAGAAAAGTTTTGAAGTTTCTTGTGGAATTTGGGTTTTGTGTTGTTTATTTGATTGGGATTCCTGTGTGTTCTGGGTATATATTGCTTACGTTTGAGGGTTTTATCTCCAGGCTTTGGACAAGATTAGATTCGAGTCGTTGACCGATAAGAGCAAGCTCGATGGTCAGCCTGAACTTTTCATCCATATCATCCCTGACAAGGCTAACAACACCTTGACCATTATTGATAGTGGTGTTGGGATGACTAAAGCTGGTATGTTTTGTTTTCCGTCTTGCAAATTTTGTTTGAGATTTTGCTGTTGTTTTTAGACTAATGATTTGTGGCTGTGTTGTACAGATTTGGTGAACAATCTTGGAACAATTGCGAGATCCGGAACCAAGGAGTTTATGGAGGCTTTGGCTGCTGGTGCTGATGTGTCCATGATTGGACAGTTTGGTGTTGGTTTCTACTCTGCTTACTTGGTTGCTGACAAGGTTGTCGTCACCACAAAACACAATGATGATGAGCAGTACGTGTGGGAGTCTCAGGCTGGTGGGTCTTTCACCGTTACCAGAGACACCTCAGGGGAGCAGCTTGGTAGGGGTACAAAGATGACTCTTTACCTCAAAGAGGACCAGTTGGAGTACCTTGAGGAGCGCAGGCTCAAGGATTTGGTCAAGAAGCACTCTGAGTTCATCAGCTACCCGATCTCTCTCTGGATTGAGAAGACTATTGAGAAGGAGATCTCTGACGATGAAGATGAGGAAGAGAAGAAGGATGAGGAAGGCAAGGTTGAGGAAGTAGATGAGGAGAAAGAAAAAGAAGAGAAGAAAAAGAAGAAGATTAAGGAGGTTTCTCACGAGTGGGATTTGGTTAACAAGCAGAAGCCTATCTGGATGAGGAAACCAGAGGAGATAACCAAGGAGGAGTACGCTGCTTTCTACAAGAGTCTGAGCAATGACTGGGAGGAGCATTTGGCTGTGAAGCACTTCTCTGTTGAAGGTCAGCTTGAGTTCAAGGCTATCCTCTTTGTTCCTAAGAGGGCTCCTTTCGATCTCTTTGACACCAAGAAGAAGCCCAACAACATCAAGCTCTATGTCCGCCGTGTCTTCATCATGGACAACTGCGAGGACATCATTCCGGAGTACCTTGGATTTGTCAAGGGTATTGTTGACTCTGAAGATCTTCCTCTCAACATCTCAAGAGAAACTTTGCAGCAGAACAAGATCCTCAAGGTCATCCGCAAGAACCTTGTGAAGAAGTGCCTTGAGCTCTTCTTTGAGATTGCCGAGAACAAGGAGGACTACAACAAGTTCTACGAAGCATTCTCTAAGAATCTGAAGCTCGGCATCCACGAGGACTCACAGAACAGAACTAAGATTGCTGAGCTTCTCCGTTACCACTCTACCAAGAGTGGTGATGAATTGACAAGTCTCAAGGACTACGTGACAAGGATGAAGGAGGGACAGAACGACATCTACTACATCACTGGTGAGAGCAAGAAGGCTGTTGAGAACTCACCTTTCCTTGAGAAGCTCAAGAAGAAGGGATATGAAGTCCTTTACATGGTTGATGCTATTGATGAGTATGCCATTGGCCAGCTCAAGGAATTTGAAGGAAAGAAACTTGTCTCTGCAACCAAGGAAGGTCTGAAGCTGGAGGAGACCGAGGATGAGAAGAAGAAGAAGGAAGAGCTAAAGGAGAAGTTCGAAGGACTCTGCAAAGTGATCAAGGACGTCTTGGGAGACAAGGTCGAGAAAGTCGTTGTCTCTGACCGTGTTGTGGACTCACCGTGCTGTCTTGTGACTGGTGAATATGGCTGGACTGCCAACATGGAGAGAATCATGAAAGCTCAGGCTCTAAGAGATAGCAGCATGGGTGGGTACATGTCGTCCAAGAAGACCATGGAAATCAACCCAGAGAACTCGATCATGGAGGAGCTAAGGAAGAGAGCTGATGCTGACAAGAATGACAAGTCTGTCAAGGATCTTGTTCTTCTCCTCTTTGAGACTTCTCTTCTCACTTCTGGTTTCAGCCTCGATGAGCCCAACACTTTCGGGAGCAGAATCCATAGGATGTTGAAGCTTGGTTTGAGTATTGATGATGATGCTGCCGTTGAAGATGATGCAGAGATGCCTCCTCTTGAAGACGATGCTGATGCTGAAGGTAGCAAGATGGAGGAAGTCGACTAATTGTAGAATTCAAATTTTATGGTGTTTTCTTTTTTTATCCCTCTCCAGTCCCGACTCCCGACCCTCGGTTTCTCTTTACCAGTCGTTGACCTTTTTGCTTATCATTTTGGTTAACGTTTTTTTTTTTTTTTTGAACTCGGTGTTATTATCAATTAAGCTGATTAAGGAAGTAAGCGTTTTGCAAATCCAGTTTCGTGTTAGAAATTTATGATCTCGTTACCTACTTTAGCAATGAGTGCCTAGAAGAAAACAAAACTACTAAACATCAACTCTGTTTCATTAGCACTTTAAATGCCTCCCAACTTTATATGAAAACTTCTTTCTTATTTTAGGCATTGGCTGTTCGGTGGATGTTATATAGACTTAATTACCTCATTAATTTAGTTTTATAATTCAAACTTTGGAACTTCCAAATCTTCAAAAATCAAATTCATACAATTTATGAAATATTTGAATTCATACAGTTAAATTCATTACAGAATCTAGAAAGACAAACTTAAATGGGATTTGGATTGTTTTTCTTGGATGCTGTTAAACATTAGAGTAGTGAGTAAGGCAGTACATTGAGTTGAAAAGATTCTTATTCCAAAGGAAAAAACTTTCTTTTCTCAATGTACCCGCTTGGCTGCTTCTTACTCTATGGTGATGTACACAGCCAGCGTTGAACCGATAAAATGTGTGGTAGTTGATACCTATGGAGCCAACAGTGAGTATGTCTGCGGCAAGGCTAAGTTCGTCTCACCCTGGACATATGTAACCGAGATCCTTCATGATAGTTAGGTGTTCGAGCACCGGAGATGTGCACAAGCTTTCAACTCCCGGACGCATATATATTCAGATAACACACTATATAGGTTTAAACAAACTATAGCTTACATATTCTAGGTTCAAATGCTTAGTAGCTAGTTGTCGGTTTTATATTGAAATACAACTCATACATAAAGTACCTTCCTCAATTTTTTACAGATTTGAACTCATAATTGTTATTGCTTTCAGACTGCTACACTCTTGAAGGTGATGAATCTTACAGTTGCTAAAGAGCTTACATTAATTGAAGTGAAAGACCTCGATATAATATCCATCGTTACCATTTTTCGTCTATTTTCTGAGAATCTATACGTTAGTTGATATTTGCTTTTAGTGATTTAGGAAATCACACTATAAAAGTACAATTCGTTGTATATATAATTTGTTACATATACTAGTCTACTAATTTATAAACCGAAAATATGTGATATNATTTGATTTTTTTTTTTTTTTTTTTTTTTTTTGTCGACAAGATATTTCATTAAACTCGAACTAAAAGGTACATAAGAATTTCTGATTCATTGATAATAATATTACAACACACTCAACAGTTTTTTTAATAGGGAACCAAAAGATAATGTAAGATGAGGCATTGATTCTAGCAGTCTTGGTTGGGTCATTTGCAAGCAAGTTACCGAAGCGTTTGACTAACTGGATTTTGAAATTGATGGATGTCTAGCATGTAAATTTCGATCTCATGCCTTTCTTCACCTTGTGTGGGCTTGCCTGTGGAAATGTTGCTATATATAATTTGTGAGTTGCCATAAGGTAATACCAACCATCCTGTAAAGATGATTCTTCTGACTAAAAAGAGATGACGCGCCATGGTTCTTCTGACCAACCATTCTATAGAAGGTTTGTTGCTTCTTGTACGGTGTTGAGCAAGAATGGGTGTTAAGCTATGAAATTAATTGGATATAATTACAATCTTTGTCGATTATTGTGTCAGGTCACATAAATCCTACAAAAATTTAATAACATTAGGTAATCTATTACAATAAAGAGGACTAAACTCCTTTTGAGACCAAATTGATGTAGAAGCAATAATTGGGAATTGCAAGTGAAAGAAGAACAGAGAATACATTGGTCTTATGGCTAATATTTCGTTCAGCTCCTTATATTATTCAATTCAAAATCAGGCGATTCTTCATTAACGGTCATACGTGCAATTACTTCGAAATTGTTCTATAAACAATTTTCCTTTATTTCTCTTATAGCCCTCATTTATTTTTCTTTTTTGGTCAACCCCTCATTTACTTAATATTTGCATTATTCCGTTGATTCTTGAACGAAGGATCTAGAAACCCTAAGGTTTACCTTTTTTTTTTTTTTGAACAGCACCCTAAGCCTAATGTTTTACTTAATCCCAAAATAATTAAGGAAAAAGAAGGATCCAGAAACTATTGAGTTACTTACCACCAATATATATTCAAAACAACTTCTCCTGCTTCGTCTCGCATCGATTCTTTTCTTCTGCTCTCTCGATTTTCGCTTTCTTAAACCCTAGAAACTTAGATTCCGATTAACACACGATGGCCGACGCCGAGACTTTTGCTTTCCAAGCCGAGATCAACCAGTTGCTCTCTCTTATTATCAATACATTCTACAGCAACAAGGAGATCTTCCTTCGTGAACTCATCAGTAACTCCTCCGATGTACGTCTCTCACTCTTTCTCTCTATCGTCTTCGTTTAGCTAATGTATCTCCTTCGATTGTTGTGGCGGATCTATCTGTTAGTTAGGTTTGGTTTAGGGTTCATTCGTTCCGAATTGAGAATTTTGGTGTTTATTTGAAGTAGCTAATCTGTAGTACAATCAGATCTGTCGATTAGGTTTAGTATCCCCCTCAAAAGTTACGGAGTCTCTTGTTTGATTTGGGTTTTGTGTTGTTTATTCTATTGGTATTTGTTGCTTACGTTTGAGGGTTTTATCACCAGGCTTTGGACAAGATTAGATTCGAGTCGTTGACCGATAAGAGCAAGCTCGATGGTCAGCCTGAACTTTTCATCCATATCATCCCTGACAAGGCTAACAACACCTTGACCATTATTGATAGTGGTGTTGGGATGACTAAAGCTGGTATGTTTTGTTTTCCGTCTTGCAAATTTTGTTTGAGATTTTGCTGTTGTTTTTAGACTAATGATTTGTGGCTGTGTTGTACAGATTTGGTGAACAATCTTGGAACAATTGCGAGATCCGGAACCAAGGAGTTCATGGAGGCTTTGGCTGCTGGTGCTGATGTGTCCATGATTGGACAGTTCGGTGTTGGTTTCTACTCTGCTTACTTGGTTGCTGACAAGGTTGTCGTCACCACCAAACACAATGATGATGAGCAGTATGTGTGGGAGTCTCAGGCTGGTGGGTCTTTCACCGTTACCAGAGACACCTCTGGGGAGCAGCTTGGTAGGGGAACAAAGATGACTCTTTACCTCAAAGAGGACCAGTTGGAGTACCTTGAGGAGCGCAGGCTCAAGGATTTGGTCAAGAAGCACTCTGAGTTCATCAGCTACCCGATCTCTCTCTGGATTGAGAAGACTATTGAGAAGGAGATTTCTGATGATGAAGATGAGGAAGAGAAGAAGGATGAGGAAGGCAAGGTTGAGGAAGTAGACGAAGAGAAAGAAAAGGAAGAGAAGAAAAAGAAGAAGATTAAGGAGGTTTCTCACGAGTGGGATTTGGTTAACAAGCAGAAGCCTATCTGGATGAGGAAACCAGAGGAGATCAACAAGGAGGAGTACGCTGCTTTCTACAAGAGTCTAAGCAATGACTGGGAGGAGCATTTGGCTGTGAAGCACTTCTCTGTTGAAGGTCAGCTTGAGTTCAAGGCTATCCTCTTTGTTCCCAAGAGGGCTCCTTTTGATCTCTTTGACACCAAGAAGAAGCCCAACAACATCAAGCTCTATGTTCGTCGTGTCTTCATCATGGACAACTGTGAGGACATCATTCCGGAGTACCTTGGATTTGTCAAGGGTATTGTTGACTCCGAAGATCTTCCTCTTAACATCTCAAGAGAAACCTTGCAGCAAAACAAGATCCTCAAGGTCATCCGCAAGAACCTTGTGAAGAAGTGCCTTGAGCTCTTCTTTGAGATTGCTGAGAACAAGGAGGACTACAACAAGTTCTACGAAGCATTCTCTAAGAATCTGAAGCTCGGGATCCACGAGGACTCACAGAACAGAACCAAGATTGCTGAGCTTCTCCGTTACCACTCAACCAAGAGTGGTGATGAATTGACTAGTCTCAAGGATTACGTGACAAGGATGAAGGAGGGCCAGAACGACATCTACTACATCACCGGTGAGAGTAAGAAGGCTGTTGAGAACTCACCTTTCCTTGAGAAGCTCAAGAAGAAGGGATATGAAGTCCTTTACATGGTTGACGCTATCGATGAGTATGCTATTGGGCAGCTCAAGGAATTTGAAGGAAAGAAACTTGTCTCTGCAACCAAGGAAGGTCTGAAGCTGGAGGAGACCGAGGATGAGAAGAAGAAGAAGGAAGAGCTAAAGGAGAAGTTCGAAGGACTCTGCAAAGTGATCAAGGACGTCTTGGGAGACAAGGTGGAGAAAGTCGTCGTCTCTGACCGTGTTGTGGACTCGCCGTGCTGTCTTGTGACCGGTGAATACGGCTGGACTGCCAACATGGAGAGAATCATGAAAGCTCAGGCTCTCAGAGATAGTAGCATGGGTGGGTACATGTCGTCCAAGAAGACCATGGAGATCAACCCAGAGAACTCCATCATGGAGGAGCTAAGGAAGAGAGCTGATGCTGACAAGAATGACAAGTCTGTCAAGGATCTTGTTCTTCTCCTCTTTGAGACTTCTCTCCTCACTTCTGGTTTCAGCCTCGATGAGCCCAACACTTTTGGAAGCAGAATTCACAGGATGTTGAAGCTCGGATTGAGCATTGATGATGATGCGGCTGTTGAAGATGATGCAGAGATGCCTCCTCTTGAAGACGATGCTGATGCTGAAGGTAGCAAGATGGAGGAAGTCGACTAAGTGAAGAAGACTTCAAAGTTTATGGTGTTCCCTTATTTTTTGTCCCTTTCATGACTCTCGGCTTTGTTCGTATCAGTCGTGGATCTTTTATTTTCTTTTTGAGGATTTTTATGGTTAACGTTTTTCTTAGAACTCAGTGTTAGTAGTATTTTTTAAGCTGATCAATCAACTATGCGTTTTGCAAGTCCATTGACCTTGTTATTTCAGCAATATGAGTTTTGCAAGAAGAGATTCACAAGTTTAGCTGACATTGTGTAGAGGGAAGGTAAGTTCACAGGGTTGTATTGACCCCAAATCAATAGATGTGGGTACAACCATATAATTAAAAATAGAATATTTTTCTTTTCGATAGTGATTAAATACATAGTCGATTTTGTCCTCTATAGGCGTATTTGGATAGAAGACTGAAAGAGCATGAGTAAATTCCTCAAACTCTAGTATTCCATTGTGTTGTCTATCAAAGAAATCGAAGACCTGTAGCGAAATAATATTTTCTTGTGAACAAAAATGGACCAAGAACACTTATATATGAAGAAAAGAGAAACTTAAATTACCCAGTCTAAAAAAATCGTATTCAATTGTGGTGGTCTGAAACAAAGCTTGACGAAACTCTTGCTGATAAATAGAGGCAAGCATTGTGATTTTTAAATTAGACATGTTTTGCCCCTTAAGATATAACAACAAATTCACTATCTTTGCATATGAATGATTAACAAGTCCTTTGACTTCTAGTGGCTCGTCAGGTTATAAATAAGGGTNTCACTATCTTTGCATATGAATGATTAACAAGTCCTTTGACTTCTAGTGGCTCGTCAGGGTATAAATAAGGGGNTTATAAATAAGGGTCTAAAATATGTATAACTAACGAGGGACTTATCTTGTCTATTGATGAAGATATTTTCACTCGCACTAACTGTAACTCCCTAACGTGATTGCAATAGTCACTACCAACGTGACTTATAACCAGAACATACAGGTAAGAGGAAAGCTTTTTACTTAGATCAATAAACTTATAACTTTACATATCATAAGATGCAAAAGTTGTATCTACAGATAGGCCGAGAGATATTCAAAAGGATACAAAAAGCCCCCAAAAAGAAAGAATTTTGTTTCACAAAAAAAGAGCAAAATAAAAAATAATGTTTTCAGAGATTTAGAAATGAAACAAATTAAAAAACCATAACTTAAAAGAACAACCTTCAATAGTCAAACAAAATGTCTTTGCTGATTGCTTTTTGTTATCTTTAGGTATCTTCAACCTGAGAATGGAACACAAAGCTCGGAAACGTAGTCGTGATGTCCCTGCAAGCACATAACAAGATCGCAACCTTTATTACATGACCTCGAGAAGCAAGCGATGTCTAGTTTGTAATGATTAAGGGGATTTTGGAACTCACTTGAGATATTGAAGAGTCATGTTCTTGAGAAGGCTGGGATGTCTTAGAACAAGGCTTCTCCACTCGTCTTTATCAATCCTTCCATCGTGTTTTGTGTCTGCTTCCTCAAATGTCTAAACAACCAAAACTCGGTAAGTTACTCTCTTAGGGAGAATCTTGGGTTGAGATGGAAAAAGTAGCTAACTAACCTTGTCGATGATATCCTCTATGACAGTATCCATCAAGTTCATTCCAGATTCCGCAAGTGTAGCGACAACCATTTGTTTCACCTGGAAAATGACCGATGAGAACGTGCATGAGGGTGACAAAGCGGTGTTTTGCATGAGTACAGTATGAATCTATTTGAAGATATGGAAGCTAACCTCTTGTCGTTCTATGAACCCTTGCTGTTTAAGATCATATAGCTGAAATGAAACTGAAAAAAGAAAGAAGTATAAATCATTAAATCTGTCATCCCATACACTTGTTTTTACGATCAAGTTAATAGGGACGTACATAGGATTTTTTCCTCAGTAGGTGCATTTGGGTGAAAGACCGACAAAGCACGGGCAAACTCCTCAAACCCGAGTATTCCATTGTGCTTTGTATCAAACAAGTCGAAAACCTGCAACCAAATAACATATTTTCAACATTTCTTCTATACTTACGAAGACTTATAACCAAGAAAGAAACATTACCCTATCCGCAAACAAGCTTTCTTTTTTATTTGTCTTAAACAAAGCCAACTGAAACTCTTCCTGATACGAAGTTAACAAGAGATAAGTATTTAGACAGATTGTGCATACGTACAAGTAACTAATGCAATAAAACGATCACACGAGCATTACCTTGTTTATCAGCCCATCATCAATCACAGCACTGCTTATTTTCTTAAAGAGCTCATAAAGAGCTTCTATTTCACTCACACTAACTGCACCCAAAACAAATCCAATCAGACGAAAGATTCATACACCTCTAATAGTACTGCTTACAATTATATCATCGGTAAAAGAAACTGGTATAACTTACAAACTGTGTCTCTCGCAAGCAATTCAGGGTCTCCAGGGCCTCCAGGGAGTTTAGAGAAATCAAGATCAAAACACCCTAAAATAGAGGCGAAAAAATACTTGAAACCGTCTATGCACTGCGCCATGATACCTTTAACAAATCAAAACTCTCCATGCCTGCAAATACAATAAAAGAATTGAGAAGTTTCACCAAGTAGAAAACTACATAGAGAAGAAGCATATAAACAAATCATAAAACAAAAAAACAAAAAAATCACCTTTTCACCATTTCCTAGTTTCGTTTGAAAATGGCAGCACGTTGGTTGCGATTTACCTGTAATGTAAAGAAGATGAGACTGAAACCAACTTGATATTTTGGCTCACAGTAGCACAAGATATTTTTATAGAGAGATCAAACAATAATGTTCAAAACCACTAAAGTCAATAAAAGGCAATAACACTTTTGTTTACAAACTCGAAACCCAAGTCATTATCAGAATTAATATTGTCAGCTGATTACTTATGTTCCACATAAACTGATAAGAGAAAAGCATATCCTTGAGAATAATTCAAGGCTAATTCCCACTTAAAACATTAATCAAGATTTATTCATTCTCTTCCTTAAACATATCACAATTTATCGAAACGAATGGTCCCAAAAAAAAAAAAAAAAAAAATCAGGAAAGATAAACCTAAAAATTGCATACGAATCAAACTCAATTCCGATTCGTAATGATATCAGATTACACAATTCAATCGGAGAAATGTTGAAATTAGCTACATCGATTTGAGAATAACAAAAAATCTAATCTAATCTAGATCTTCAAAAAAATCGTCTCATTCACATACACAACAACTACGATTCGTACAATCTACAGAAAAATAAAATCGAGTGGATTAATAAATTACCCTCCGATTTCGTTTGGTTTTGAATCTCACGGCGACTTTTTGAAGCTGACGAAAATGGTTACGCGAGAGAGTGATTGTGGTAAAGGGGTAAGAGAAAGACGGAGACGATGTTTTTGTTAGCAGAAAAAAACAAAAACCTGAAAAGAAAAAATCTTTATATATAATATACGAAAAATTCAGTCCAAAATAATAATAATAATAATGTTTTAGCATTAATTAGTTTTGTTTAATACAAAACACAGTTGTTACAGCCGGGAAGGGGGTTTGATGTAAGAACAAGTTAAACAATACACGTTTGTGTTGTGGAGCCCGAGTTAATTATGCGTTGTATCAAACGTCGCCGTTTAATCCAAGTTGATAATACGGCCTCCTTGGATCTTTTGGTTTTGGTTTGGATTTGAAATTTGTAGTCCGGTTAAGTAATCATCGACCTTAGTTTGAAGTTTGATTATTAGGAAACGAATACCGTGATTGCTTAAAATTTGATAAAGGCGTATAAATAGTGTAAATAACCGATGCAACATTTACCGGTCTAGGCCGATTTCCAATCGGTTCAGTGATACAGTAGTATTGGACATTGTTATAGAAAAAAACAAACAAAGCACAAAACCGGAAATTTACTAAATAAATACCGGACAAATAATGATAAACCGGTTTTACTGTGCCTTGAGGGAGTTGCTAAACCGGCTCGACTTGGAAGACAATAGCACGGCGAGATTCGACCCAACAGACCCGACACGGTGGTATCGGCACCTAAAAGAACCGGCGTGAGTCGTCGGAGAACAGAGACAATTTTGCCTCGCCTGTTTACCTGAGGACGACGAAGACGAGCCCCACCGCCGTAAACTTGGTGAGTTCTTGGTTGGTGTTACGGAGGATTTAGGGTTGATTTTCGCTAAATTTGTCGAATATTTTTCGCCACCGAGAACTAGGGTTGAAGAGTTTTCTCTGGCCATGGTGCTTTTGACTCTTGTTGTTGTTGTTTCACTTGAGATAGAATGATTTGATTTTTTGTGTGTTTTGGTTTCTTGAGGAGCAAGTTATGGTAATTATAAGGTGACTTGTGAGACAAGATTGCTAAAAATAGCCGTGGAAGGTTGTTGACAAAGTGCTTTTTAAAGATTTTGGTGGTCAGTATTCTAGAAATTAGAAGAACAAATTAGAGCAAAATGCTTGACTTGGAGTATATTCTTCTTTTTATCGTTACACATTTTGTAAGTCAATTTAGGAAAAAATATACGAATAAACCAAAATTGCCTAGGAATAAGTATCTGAATTGAAAGATTCTAGAATAGCCTAATTCAAAGATCCTTTTTTAACCCGAATAAAGATTGTCTTTTTTGGGTTTGTACCTATTTTTGGTTTGTACCAAATTCTAATTAAAACACCTTGAATAGTTGAAGTCAAAACCCATTTTAAACTAAACATAAACCCTTGAATAGACTTTATTTGTATCCTTTCAAATTAGTTTATAAGCTCATTGTAATTATAGAGTTTCATATACAGTTATTGAAGTACAAAATATTTTAGTATATAAATTTGGAAAATATGATAAGAAAATAAAGAGAAAGAAGCATAGGAAGTATGAACACTACATCAAGATTCTATAAATGTTTTGGCATTGTGGCTTGCATCTTCTCACAATGTATACAACGATTACTGGTGAGCTCTTTTTGTACAAAAAACTTGAGGCTCACACAAGTAACCTATTTGCTTCAGATCAAAACAAATATAAAAAATAATAAACCTTTAAAGGAAGAAACAAACGAAAAAAAACAATCCAACTTAAGCAGAGGCTTTGACTCTTTATGAGCTTTTTGTCTGCTTTTAAGGTTTTAGCTTTCTTCTTTTTCTTTTCTAATCATTATCTCGGAAGATCTTGTTTGCAGAGAGGACAACAAGAGATGATACGAAGCCATTGATCTACACACTTTAGGTGAAAGTTATGTGAACATGGAAGCTTCCTTACTTCTTCTTTGTCTTTATACTTTGTCAAGCATATACAACACTCCTGCAAAACCAATATCATAAATCAAAATCCGAATTCCAAAAGACAGAAGTCTAGTCCCTCTTTAAGCACTAGTGTGGATCAAACAGTCACTCAAGATTAAGCCAATTTCGGTTGAACACAACGGGATATCTGGTTAATACCTCTGTTTCAGATATCCAATTAGTGCTTAACCAGATTGTGATATTGAGGAATTACTCAAACAAAGATTAACTACCTTAAGAAGGTTAGGACTTACATCATCGGTTGCAGGAGCTGAATCTGAATCCGAATCAGAAGTATTGTCGTCGATTCGTTTGTACTTCCAGCTAGGGAGACTAGAGATTTGGTCATCTGATGCTCCTTTTTCTGAAGATCCCATGTTCATGTTATACCCAAGGAGGCTACTAATGAGAGGCACTAGGCAGCAGAGGAAGAGGAAGAGAAGAAAGGGAAACGAATAGCAGAGAGCGTTCCAAGCTAGAAGAGAGACGCAGAGGACATGAAGCTTGGGAGCATGATGGAAAGAACCAAACCTAGAATCGAACACCCAAACATTCCCAATCACAAACCAAATCGCAAAGAAAAGCTCCAACGATGTTCTGCATTTGTTCATCAAATGAGAGCTCCTGAATAACAACAACAACAACAGTTAAATATCAGTACAACTTCAGGTTTTGGTGTCAGAACAGACAAAGGATAGGAGTTTTGGAGCTACCTTGTCTCTTCTCTGCCTCTATGCTGCTGCTCAACATCTCCGAGGACAAACCCATTTTGTTGACGATACCGACCATATAACAGCATGAGATTAAGGAGACATCCAACATCATACCCTGTAATCCATAGCCTCACAGGCCAAATAGGTCTCTCTTCTTTAGAGATAGCTAGAGTGAATGTTATCACAGTGAGCTGAACAAGTAGAGCAACGAGCTCAGACATCATCCACGTACTCGAATTAAAAGGATTAGACCCAAGATCAGATCTCGAACCGTTCTGGTAATGAAACACTCTTCTCAAGAAAATAAACCATCTAGCTCTAGATACTTTCATAGCCAACCTAATGTAAAAAGAAGATGGAGACCTCTCTTGAGCAGCCACATGATTGATACCACCACTTCTTGGAGTAGAATTTAACGAAGAAGATGATGAAATAGTGATGGAGATATGAGTATCCATTTAGACCTTCACATGAAAGATATAAAAAAAAGAGAATCAAGTTTTATAAGTTGGAAGCACGCACATGGAACCTGAAGTAAAATTAGAAAACGAAAAGATGATGAAACACACACAAGAAAAATTAGCAAACTAAAAAAAAAAGTCACGAACTTGACATGATCCAACAATAAATAACAAAACTACCACATGA
>OVAF01001426.1:8878-22241 GCA_900406245.1 Odontarrhena argentea | reverse complement strand
GACGAATCCCTAAAAGATCTATACAAATTCTATTGTGGTGTTTTTTGCATCCACAATAACAAAATATTTGGTTTACGTACATGATCCCACCATAGGTATGGGGATATATAAAAGGAAATTAAAGTCCTATGAAATAAGTAAAAGAAAAAAAGAAATCTAAATCCGGTATTTGGATTGGTATGTATATTATATCTGAATGGCCAAACCTACCGATTACGTGGAAGTAGCGTACCAAAATGATCCAAACCAAACACCAGAATTGGCCGACACACACCAAATACAAAGCTAAAGCATTTTGGTAGGCAAAGCACTCTCCTCTCAACATATACCGTTCATGATTAATAATTTAATACTTAGTTACTTACTAGCCTTAATTATAAGATTATTATCGATTTTGATATTAAAACCCCCGATTAAATCCAATATATATTTAATTGTAGTTTATTTCTGGAATGAGTTGGGTTTTAATAAATTTTTCATATTTGACTTTTAAATTATTTTCTTAAGAATTGATATATGTGTTTATCATGTAAATTATTGATTATGACATATATTTTGGGCATAGTAGTAGCATTTAGACTAAAGTTTTAAAATAAAAATGAAATTTAACCGTAGTATGATTTTCAAACCATGTCTATCATCTCTCTCTTTTTAAGGTTAGTATCAATATGACAATATCTATTATCAGCAAGTAAAAAATAAAAAATTAACTATTGATGAAGGTTAAATATAAGTTTTACATTTAAAATAAAATATATTTTTTGTGCTAAACAATATAACATTGTACAAGTGTAAAAATTATTATTTTCTTGCAAACTTTGGACACATACGCAAAATGAGAACATTTTTTTTTTCATTTGCATATATAACTTGCAAATAATCTTCCAATGGAAAAAAATGTCGTTGATATGCTCCAATTGTGGCTTACAGACTATAATTTTTTCATTAATTGGTCTACCACATGAAAGTTTACGTGTACTATACTATACTACTATGTATGTTATGCATCAGGATAATACACACAAAAAGATTAGGTTAAATAATTTTGGTAGGCTAATTGACTAAGTAAGCTTTTCATTCTGGTTAATGATGTAAATAAACAAGGTCAAGCTCGACGACCCACATTGTTGGGGGAAATAATCATCCACTAGATGATTCTCTAGTATAAAGTGTAAAACCTACCCACATTCACTTACTTAGTGGTTTTAATTTTTGTCCTTTCTTATTTTAAAAAATAATCTGAAATCAAATATTTTTGAAGAATATGTCACTTGACAAAGATTTATTATAATTAAAAAGTTGTTTATCACATTGTTCATTTTTATTATAAAAATTAATGTGTTAAAGATTTATTTATTTCGTTTTAAGAAGTGGGATGATTTATAGTGTTATTTTAAATTATAACTATAGTTTTGTTTGTTTAAATGATACTACATTCAATCATCTTTGTATCAGCTATTTTCTTACTCTTTTCTTTTTAGAGAAAACCCTATGAAAATTCATCAATATATCATTGATATCCACATATGTAAGAATTCGTATTATAACCATAACCGTAATAGATTATGAACCGAAATCCAAGCTAATTTCTTAATACTTAGAAGACTGATAATATTTGTGACATTGAGTTTACGGTTTTTAGTATGAGATGAAACGATTTATTTTAATGTTACCGTTCACCTTCATCATAATCGTATTTATTTTCACTTCTTTTGTATCAACAACATATATTCTACATATGTATTTCAACTATTCAAATCACACCACAAATCATTATCTTACTTCAACTCATATTACCATCAACTTATTATACACCACAAAGTGTTTGCCATCAACCAGAATCTTAAAATGTACCATTGCTAAGAAAAAACCCAACAACAATTTTTGTAATGATGATATCTCTCCACATGATAACTTCTCCTTTTATTCCAACAAATCATTAGGTCACACGTTCTATGTTCATATTATTTGACATTACACACTTTTTTCCCCCAACATATATAGGTACACTTTTGTGTTCCGAACTTCCAGTATACACAAATTGGTATTGTTAACTTTCACACCTCCGAAATAGCATATATAGTAGCTACGTCAACACATGAAAAAATTGGAATATTGTCACAGATACTAGGCATGTAGATGCGAAAACATTCACTAGATTTGCCACAGAGATAGCTAAATTTCATTTTCTTTCAGATAATTTGTTTTGTTCCTGACTTTACTGCCAAGTTCAGACACAAACAATGATAGCTTATTAGCTTACATCTNAGACACAAACAATGATAGCTTATTAGCTTACATCTACTTGTACTCGTGTCTTGTAGTCTCGTAGACCTGTCGCACAGACAAATTTTATTAGCTTTAAGTTTTGTCGCTAAACGATTTGTTACAACCATTATTTTACTGAAAAAGTTTTTCACAATAAGAATAATAAAATGAATAAAAATGGTGATTTGTGAATTACGATATGTAGCATTGAATTCTTCGACAACCACGATTTCACGTGTGGACTGACTGATGTCTGCAAAACAAAGAAAGGTTCACATGAATACTTCCTCTTAGCTCACTAAGCCTAATTGAAAACTGGCCACTGGAACAAACAAAATAAAAAAAAAAAAACAAAAAAGAAAACAATGGAATTTAGCTTAAAACTGTGATAATAATTCTTTAAAAACAAAAGTTTTACTTTTGTTGTTCACGGGGGTTGTTCAAATTAAATAGTAAGGATGGTCGATTGCGACGAATTATTATCATCAGTCTCAACTAGGCCTCTGCATTTGAGTATTTCGCCGGGGTACAACTAGTTGGAACATCGAGATTATCTATTCGGGATTCTCCCAAACTATTCAATATTCCGTATCATCCGATTGCCCGATTTAGGTAAGAAAACCGGCATGGTACGGCTACCAAAATGCCCAAATCATCTAACCATCCTTTTCAATAACATTTCATAAATTTTAGGCATCCGAAATGATCCGTATCCGACCCATACACTTTCTACCTAACACGGGGCCATCTCCCCTGTTCCTCCGGCCATGGGTCGTGTGGGACCCCAAGTCTGGTTTTGGGATCACGAACCAAACCTCCATTTAAAGCCGCCTTATTTTTGCTTTTTTACCTTCTACACTTATTACATTGCTATTATATGTTTCACTATTCACAACTCTAAATCCAATTCTTGGTAAAAACAATAGAGGAACTTTTTTTTTATTTTACACTTTTTCTTTATGTAAGTGAATGATGAATTATATAAGTCCAAAAGACGAAAAAAAAAGGGTAACACTTTGCAGAGTAATGAATTTTCTCGTTTTTCCAATTAACCCACAAAAATCAAAACACAGAACAGACACAAATGCATAGTAATCCCAAGCAGAAGTAGAACTGCTACAAGAACAAGTAAAAAACTAAGGAGAAAGCAGAAGCACGAACCCGAGATAGATTTTGATGTGATGAAAAACCCCAACTTCCAAGCTGAAGAAACAAAGATGAACTTCCATCCATCGTTTTAACAACCCATCACTGCGCAGTTATACACAAAGACACCAACATTCTCCTTAACTCCCAGCACTTTCCAATCCATGTTTCCATCTTTAGCTCCCGATTTTGGACACCAAGAATTCACAACAATGCCTTCCCCGTGAGGACCTCTTTGCCCGCAGAACACCAACAACTGATCCCCGCACGGTTTGAATGCCAATCCCCAACCGTTTGACGAGTCCACCATTGGAGGTAACCTTCCCATTACTTCCCACGTGTTCATCGTCTTTTCATATTTTTTTACCATATTGGTTGAGTACTCGAGTGTGAATAGCTCGTTGTTAACAACCACAACGAGAGGTGGAGCCTGTGCTGCTCGGTTCACATTAGGGTACATTCCAGCGATCTTCTTCCATTTCCTGGTCTCGAGATCAAATTCCTCCCCCCAAGTAACCGATTCATTAGGGCCAGACATCCCTCCGACCACGTAGAATTTCCCGTCCATGAAAAACCCCGAGCAGAGTCTTCGAGGAGAATGCATATTGGGAAGCATTTCCCATCTCCCTGATGAAGAATCATAAAGCTCTGCTGATGCTAATATATTCCCGTTCATATCCGTTCCTCCAGCAACAATAGCGATTCCTCCGAGGCTTCCCGATGCAAACAAGCAACGAGGGCGATGCATCCCTTCACATTTGACCCAACACCGAGACCTCAAACTATACTTCCAAATCGCAAACATAAACAACTCTCTCCCGAAAACCAAAAGCTCGTCATCTACAGCCAGAGACTCTTTATCCGCGTGGTTGAAACACTCGTCACAGGGCATTTTCGGTAGCACCATCCACTTCTTTTTCATTGGAGAAAACATCAACCAACCTCTCGGGTCACAAACCATGAAAACAAGATACTCCACTATCCCCAATTCCTTTCTCAGACCAAACAAATTCCCACCCTGGATCAATTTATTATACTTCTTGTTCACACAAGACAACGACGGGTAATCCGTTCTAGGAACTCGAGCAAGACAGTGTAAAGCAACATCATCTATAAGACCCGGGAGAAGCGAGTCACTTGATCCCAACCTGAGACGATGACCATCGTTCTCTCCTACCCTCGAACTCAAAACTACAGAAGCTGAAGCTGAAGAAGAAGAAGAAGCAGAGACTTCTCTTCTCACCGGACAATGTTCTTCGGTCGCCATATTAATGTTACAGCTTACACAACCTATCTGAATGTAATGAATCCAACCNACAAAAAAAAAAAAAAAAAAAAAAAAAAAAAAAAAATCACAACAAACAACAAGAACTATTCTTCAAGTATCAAAACAGCCTTTGTCTCAATTGGGAAACTCTTGTCCCAGTATCCAAACACAGATTCTGATTGTAGCTCCGAAACAATCTCCATCTCTTTACTAGTTCCATCAAATTTTATTCAAGCAATCAAAACAATAACACACATATCCTTCAATCCTCTAGCTCCAAGATTCAATACCCAAAGACCAAACTCAATCAATCTGTAAGAACCTCAAAACAAACAGAACACAGGAAATGAAAAAAATGTCAAAAAATCGCATCTTTATCATTCGATCCACATAGAATCGTTTCGGATTAACATGAAATCGATCAAAGAACCCCAAAATCAATCAAATAAACAAACATCTTAATATGATATTAAGAACAAGAGAATCAGATCCCAAAAAAATCTGAAATTGAAAAATGCGCCCAGATCCGAAAACAAGGATCATACGGATCTTACCAACGAAACAGAGAACACCCAAAAGAGGATTCACAAAAACAAAACGAAGAAGACAAGACTAATCAAGTATCCATAAAACAAGCTTACCCAAAGAACCTTCTAAAGGTGGAATTGGATCTTGTTGTTCCGGTTGAATCCGGTGACCTCCCGGAAATTATTTCCCGTTGAAGATTTCGCCGGCGACCGGCATGGAGTCAAAAGGTGGATATAGAGAGAGAGTGAAACTTAAAACTGGTGTTAGAGACAGAAGGTTTGGTTTATAAAAACAAAGTGAAGCCATCAAAAAAGAGACGGAAGCTTAAAGCTTATGTTTTGTCTTTTATTTTTTAATCCTGAACTTGTAGATAATTCTATATTGACCCCCTGAAGATAAAGATGGGTATTAAATTAAATAAATTAAACGTATTGAATGAGAGTTTAATAGTGTACACTACACTATTTTGGTTATGATTTTAAATCCTTATGTATTTTGATAACGTTTATGGATTCATGTGTGTCTTTTAAAATCAGTTGAAATTAATTCAAATATTCTGATATACAAAGATTAAAAAAATATTTTTAATTTTAATTAAGTAACATTGGATTTTAAGGAGGAAGCTATGTATAATCTTACCACAAAACATTCATTTTACGACTCACTCGAGAATTAATACAAAATAATATTTTCATTAATATATTGTATAGACGGAATTTATCAAGTTTTCACATCAAAATATTGGAGACCTAAGAATATTTTGTGTGTTGCGAGAAGAACACACATACTATACAAGATAGTGATTATATGATACAATGATATTGTGGTGATCTTTTGTTGATCGATTTAGTAACAGTGATNTATGTATAATCTTACCACAAAACATTCATTTTACGACTCACTCGAGAATTAATACAAAATAATATTTTCATTAATATATTGTATAGACGGAATTTATCAAGTTTTCACATCAAAATATTGGAGACCTAAGAATATTTTGTGTGTTGCGAGAAGAACACACATACTATACAAGATAGTGATTATATGATACAATGATATTGTGGTGATCTTTTGGTGATCGATTTAGTGATGGCTCTGAGGCCAAACAAACCAACCAAGCATACGCTTGTGATCGATAATATTAAAAGTTATTTTTGACTATTTTTATAAAAAAAATGTTTAAACAGTTTAGTAATGTAAATGTGATGTTTTTTTGTTCTTTTTTTACATATACAAACCATTTTTTTTTTAATATTCATAAACTCTGAACAGGTTCTGTTTGTATACCTCTAAGAATGACATGTTAACTGTCTATTATTGTCGTCTATTATTGTGACTTGAACCAAAACAAAATGTTGATATCTTTAGGTCAATATTTATCCTCTCTCTTAGAAAAAAACATGTATACACCAATATATATAGAGGCATGAAAACTACACACATGTATTAGTGTATACAAACAAATTAAATACATTAAAANATTGTGACTTGAACCAAAACAAAATGTTGATATCTTTAGGTCAATATTTATCCTCTCTGTTAGAAAAAAACATGTATACACCAATATATATAGAGGCATGAAAACTACACACATGTATTAGTGTATACAAACAAATTAAATACATTAAAATTAGGGGGAATTTGCAAAAATACCACTTCTCAACAACCACTTTTCACAATATACCACTCTTTTCATTCATTTATGATATATTTTTTTTAAAATACCTATCTGAAGTAAAATTACAATTTTAAATATTTTAAAATGTTTTTTAATATTTTATAGGGTTTTAGGGTTTATGATCCAGGGTTTAGGGTTAAAACCCTAAACCCTAAAATCATAAACCCTAAAAATCGTTTTGACCCTAAAACCCCCAAAATATAAACCCTAAAATCTTAAATCTTAAACCCAAATATTTATTAAACACTAAACTTTAATCCTACAAAGTTTCAACTCCAAACTCTAAACCCTAAAACCCTAAATAAAAACTAAATCATAAAAGTGGTACATTTGAAAGAAAAATAATGGTAGATTTGAAAAGCGTAACTTAAAAGGTGGTATTTGTGTAAATTTTAGTGAACGCATTACATGTGTCAAATAGATTATTCGATTACCTATATTTGAATTGATTAAATTAGAGTACACCTCAAGCCTTGGCTCAGCTCCTCTATCTATAGGTTCTTTAGCATCGATAGTGCGGGTTTATGGATTTAATAGTTCAGCTTTAGTATCTTTCTCTTTATAGCTAGCCATTTTAGCATTACTGTGTATTATATTTTCGTTTTTGTTCGATAGTGTTCGGTCTTCTAGAAAGTTTGTTTTCTCCTCGGTTTTATCTACCTCTTTTGAACTTTACGATTCTTGTAAATGATTTTATATTATATTAATAAAAACCTAAATTACAAAACGATGACTTATATAGCATACTTATTTATGTTAGAACTGTTGCCACCATATCACCACCTTCTAAATTACAAAAAAAGAGAGTACATCTCAAAGCTTTTTCTCCTCAAACATGTATCTTTTTTAAATATATATGCACAATTTCAATATTTATTATACATCCATCTATCTTTNTTTTTTTTTTTTTTTTTTTTTTTTTTTTTTTTTTTTTTTTGTCTGACATCCATCTATCTTTTAATATACCAAAGTTCTACATCTAATTATTTTTTTTTTCTTATGTGAATACAACAGGAAAGGAATTGTTTGGTCCGTTCAACTAAGAATCGAGCATGAAAATTTATTTATGTAAACAACTTAGCGCATTAATTTGGACACAAACTTCAAATTTAACAAATTTCAAATTTGCATACCTTTTCTATGAAAGTTTAACAAATTTCAAACTTGCATACCTTTTTTTTTTTTTCATCATTAGAGCTACAAGAGGTCAACCCATTAATCTGTATTAAATTAGACTTTATGGTTTTGAATAAGACCCTAATTAAGTATAGAGACAAAGAAGGTGAATATATTAAAAGTGCCGGTGTTCATGAATGCATCTGAAAGTAATTTGAGTACCACAACAATGGTTAGAATCATATTACATATTCGTTTATTCGTTTCGTATTATATATGTTGACATTAATAATCGTACGTTTATCGGTTTCGTATTATATTTGCTAAAAGTGTGTGATCGAGGCCACAATATAAAATAGCACAACTTCGCACGTAAAACATTCATGAGTCATGATGTAGTTATCTCCGTAAGTTCTTATTAATTAATTCATGTCACTTGATCCTGATCTGAAGCGATGACATTCGTTAAGTCGTTTTAGTTTTGCTACAGTGACCAAAGTAAGAGGTTATAAACACATTTAGTAATTTATTAATAAAACATTTCCTTTCGCAAATAACAGAATAAAATTTTGGTGAAATTAGATTGTTTGCCCTACACAACAACACATACGAGTATTACCTTCTCCAGAAGGTAGGCACAAAGCATTATCATAAGGTGGTTTGCCTCCACATTTCGTTATACATTCTTGTTTTGTCATACAATATACAATTGGATCATAACCACCACATATTTTCTTGAAAATGATATTTCACGATTAGATTCCACATTGTTAATTACAGAAACGATGAAGAGAATAGCAACCAATTGACTTTTTTTTTATGCCATATTTTTAAATGATTTTTTTCAACTTTATAAGGGGATATATAATATTTTTTGTTGCTTTTATAAGTTAACATATTCAAGAAGATTACAGATTGTATTACCTTTTTATTTTACATTAACATGTTTTAGATTTTTTTTGTTCTTTTTTTAGTCATTTAACATTTTTTAGATTTAAGTACCTGTGTATCATCGAAAAATAACATCATTTATAAGCAATTAAGTGTGTATAATCATTTATGAGCATGAAAACTACATAGATGATACGAGATCTAGTATCTAAATTTTTTAACTAAACACACATGTATTTACATATCTATGTTCTAAATTATTTAATTATTTATGTCAAATTATGAAACAATGTTTTTTAAATAAACAACATATTCAGTCAAAAGTGATTTGATCAAGGTTTGCCAGACCCCCTTATTATACCGGTAAAATCAATATAATCCACATAATTTTTAGGTCTCTCTATTTTAAAATACAATTAATTACTAATAATCATTTTACACACTTTCTAAAAAATATATGCTTTATTATTTACACAAATGAAATTTAAATATTTTATGGACCGGTGATACATATGTAAATTCATGTTTACTTTGATAAAAAAAATAAAAAAATAAAAAACCAACCCAGACAAAAAAAAAAATTATTACCTCGAATCCAATTGACAAAACATCACCGATGATATCGAACAGTGGGACTTCACCTAAAAGTTTTAAAGTCTAAAAGTTTTTGTCTCAGAGATAAGATTTAATTATCTATTAATAAATTTAAGAACACTGACTTCATTGATCACCCAACAACTAAGGTGCATGATCGGAGAATACACATTGGATGATGCACATTTTTATCAAGTTAACAAAGACTTGAGTTCAACCAAAACTTGAAGAATGTTTAAAACCAACTCCAGTTAACAATTATCATAGTTATCAGTTATCACCATGAGAGTTAACTATTATTAAGCACTGATTTGACTTCTGAACAAAAACAATTTGATTGCTTATATTAATTAACATGAAAAACCGATATATTTGTTAAGCCTTATACATTCTTTGAATGTCCAACGCTTTTATCTTTCTAGTTTAAATAGATTTTAAATTTAAAGTACTTCTTTTGAGTTTCTGGTCATAACAAGCAACCTGATTTTATTATCGCTTAACTTAGTTCTTCATAATTTTTTTTTTTATTATAAATACTAGTATAATCATCAATGTACTAATAAAATTACTATCAATAAACCTTTGGCAATTTGTTCTTATTTGTGGTTAAGCTAACCTTATTATTTTCAATGTCATATTGTCTCCTTTTGTTTGGAACTAAATTTTCTGAGAGATTTTTTTATCTTATTTGCTTTGTCTCCAAGTTTAAAGTCGACCCTTGTATTACTCCATACATTTCAATAAAATCTTGAGATGAAATAAAAAAAAAAAAAAAAAACTGAAGTACACAAAACTTTTATAATAGAGCTTGCTTAGACTACTTTGCACAAAATAAAATATTGAATGCTTCTAGTCAAAGTAGTCGATAAACACAAAATATACTTTGCTCTAATAAGCGATTAACATTATACATTGGGTTATCGGGAGCTTGATTATTAATGACTTTCAAAATTTAAAGAATTCATTGTTATTGGTTAATGGAATCTTATAATCTTTATTAAATCTTGTGTTATTGGTGTGATGATTTTACAATTCCAATGAAATTTCTATGTTATTGGTGTGATGATTTCTTAGGTTAGGTGTTTAATGATTTCTCAATTGTTCAAACTCTAGTGTTATTGGTGTGATGATTCTTTAAACTTTTATTCATTAAACATACTTTTAAAAATTTTAAGAAGATACATGAGATTCTTAAATCCTTAATAATACAATTTTTTTGGTAGATTTATTGAATACATAGAACTCTTTACAAACTTATAACAAATCTCTCTACATATTTAATAGTAAAAAAAAAAAAAAAAATTCAACCAAACTTTAATTCAAAGAGAATTTGAACTTTTAAAATCATCAAACTATTTCAAAATCCTACTTCCAATAACCCCGAAAAATATATATATTTTTAATTTATTAAATGTATAAATATCACTGTTACACAGCACATAAAAATAAAGCAGTCGAAACAAGGATTATCAACATCACAACATAAAAGAAACTGAGAGCACACATGACTGAAAGTCTCCAAATAGATATTAAACATATCTGCCTTAAATCCTCTGATTTGCCTAATAAAGATTTTTGGTATTTTGTTTACTTCTTCTTTTGAATAATTAATTTTTTTATGAAAATTCGTTAAAATCTTCATACCCTCTACAAAAGACCCTCCACAGATGAGTAAAATTCCAACAGCAAACATCGCAATGACATTATGATCAGATGCAACATACATCAATTCCATGCTGACTTCTGATGGCCCATCTTCCACAGCGAGTCTCAGTCCTTCAAGATAACTTGCTGTAATGTTTCCTTCTTGTAAACACCGCATGAAAAATGACCGGTATAAAGAATCTTCACCTGCCATCGAACTATTAAATAAAAACTCTTCTAAATTCACCTCACGCAGCACTTCACGATCAAATGCAATGTCTCTTCCATCTTTCCCACTAGCTATGAAAGCAGAGAGACTTCTAAAATCCTCTCGTCCCGCCTTGTTAACAATCTTAATTTGAAGATCTTTTGGTATATAGATCATAATGTGTGTGTGTGTGTTTTTTTTTGTGAAAATAGATATGATAACATATGTGGTTGTCTGCATCTTTATAGTCGTTTGGATAAGTAAAAAATCTGAGACCTGTCTCTGTACATCGTCGATTTTACAATGTATCACGTATCTACCGTTTATATTTAATCTACACCATTATCCTAGCTAATAATTTTAGCCACAAAATTACTTTCCATTTAGTGTTATCAATATATCCATGTGTGAATAATCATACTTTCTCATAAATTTCAAAGACTAAATTTTCCAAAACAAATTATTTTTCGTCCAAAGACCAAGATAGAAAAGCCCACACCTTTGATCAACGACAACTTCAAGCATGGTATCTTTGGTGTTTTCGCAATGTCCTGAGTGTACTTTACAGATTATTTGGACAAAAAACACAAAAATATGGGGCGAACCTCACACTTTCGAATCTTTGATCGATGACAACTACAAGTATCAAACATCATATATTTATTGTTTCCACATTTAATGTTAATTTTAACATATTTTTTTTGACAAAAATAGCAGAATATGTATTCTTTGATTTAAGATTTGCATAGTATCTTATACTATACTTACTGTATTCATTTGATTTAGGAAATGTTAGTTTTGATAGATATGATAAATTGTTAATCATTACTCAATTATTTATAAGATTTGCCAACACCAGCCAGTAACTTCCTCCTTACCCACATCAATAAGAATTTGCACTATTACAATGCATAACCTAAATGAAAAGGTAAAATTAGAATCAAATATTGTCACTTATTTCATCTAACCCTGCCATGAAAATTATGTAAAGAAAAATGTATTTTAGTGTTTTGTTGTTCATGTTCGACTAGAAATATGGATGGGTACAAGAACCGACAAACTTGATCAATAGAATAAGACTCAAGTCCCAAAATTACATCAGTACGGAAACACAAATGAAAACTGATGAATATAATTTTGTTAAATCCAAATTAGGCATCTTAGAACACAACTTTGATACATTCCTTAAACAAGGTTTACGTAACTTCTGGGGTTTTGCAACCCCCTGTCCACATAACAAAAGAAAAACCCAAAGCCAAAATCATAATCATCTACTAGTAACAAAGAAAATAACAACTGAGTGGCAAGAGAGATCAAACTTGTAGAGAGTTAAGGATGGCCTGATGTTAACGTGCGTGTATCTACTCTTGAAGCTTTTTACATTTTTAAAAGCTTCCGAGTATTTTTGTTAGGATCTAGAGATCCCATTAGCCTCTTCTTCTTCTTGTTTAATCTTTAAGGCCGAATTGCGTTTGCAGCAACAAAAATGCTCGGGAATATCCCCGTCGTCCTGGGTTACCCATGGATGTTCCGACACCTTCTTCAGTGTCATTCTCTCGTTTGGATCTGCACGAGCAGGTGATTCCGCCATTAATCCAAAAACATAACTCATTTCTTATAGTCTGACTACACCAAGAGAATGTAAAACAACTCACTTTTGCAAAGGAGACCTACGATCAAATCTCTTAGTAGAGGGTTTAATCCATCCGGGATCATCAAAGGGTTGTTAACAATCTGTTAAGAGACAAAATAGTGGGAAAATTTTGAGTTTTCAAATAACTTTCTTTCGATCCAAGGAAAGCATTGATCGTATGCAAAAGCTTACCTTGTCGTAGGTGTCCTGAAGAGTATCAGCAAGAAACGGGTACTCTCCCAATATCATGCGATACAAAGTAACTCCCACCGCCCATGTATCTGCAGCTCTCCCACTATACGTTATACCTGATACTTTTTTTTGATCCGAAAGAAAAAAAAAGGATATTAGCTTCATTTTCTGTGTGCTTACGAGTCAAGACCAAGTTCG
>OVAF01001425.1:0-22261 GCA_900406245.1 Odontarrhena argentea | reverse complement strand
AAACCCGAAAGAACCGACCCGAACGGGTACGGATAACCCGAATGCCCAGGCCTAGTCAGGTGCATGAGCCACGTGAAAGCGTAGAGGAGGGAGTTTTTTAGCGAAACTTTGCTACAAGTGGGCTGCACGAGGCACAGTCTCAAAGCGCGTGGACCCACGCTTTTCTATCTTCTTCTTCAATTTTAATATATCACTTAAACCGAGAAAAGTCAACATTAATTAATACATTATGTTTGGTCATTGGAATATTTTAATCTCTAATCACATTAATGATTATTTCTTTGTGTTGGTAGTCCCTTTAATCGTTATACGAAAACCCCAATTCAGATACCACGGTTCACACACGTCAAAATTGTCAACTGGGCTTAATGGACCTAATGGGCCGTAAGTTAATAAAGTGTTGGGCCTTTCTTTTTTTCCTCCTGGTTCCTTAACACAGGTTTTGGCGCTCCCTCAGAAAATTTTAATTTTCCCCCGCGCCATGGACTCCTTTTGATTCTCTCGAGAAAAATGGCGGACTGAATACAAAACTCAAAAGGGTTGTTGCCGGAACTAACGGCGGAGTGATGATGGCTGGAGAAAACGCGGCGGGGAGTGCGATTTGTACAATCTGCTACGAAGATCTTAAACCGGTAGTTGAGCATCTGCAATCGATCTCCGCTTGTGGTCACGTCTTTCACGAACTCTGGTGAGTACCATCACAATCGAAGGTCTTATGAATTTTCGCTTAGATTTATGTTTTAATGGAATGTTTCGCGAAACCGTAGTTTGCAGCAATGGTTCGAGTATTGTCCCGCTACAAACAAGCGAAACTGTCCGATTTGTAAGCAGAAATGTCTTTCGAAAGATCCTTGCCGACTCTACTTTCAGTCTTCTGGGAATCAAATCGATTCATCGGAGAAGGTGGTTGGAGTCGAGGAAGATCCGGCCTTGTTGAGAGGAGAAGTGAAGCGGCTCCAAGGGAAGGTACAGAATCTCAATTCGGCTCTTGAAGGGCAGAAAAAAGAGAATGTTGAAATCTCCGACAAGGTACTTTTGTGTTCATTCGTGGGAATTGATTCGGGATGGTTTGAAACATTGTCTATGTGAAAATGATGGGTTTTTTTTTACTTGTCAGTTGCATCAATACAAAGAACAACTCAAGGAGGACAAAGTGAAAAGGTGGGAGGCTCTGCAGGATATATCAACAACACAGCACTTGCTTAAATTAAAATCTGAGGTTTAATCTAACTCAACAGTCAGATGCATTTGCTTCTAGTTTCCATTCCAAGTAGAATATTGTGTTGAGTTTCTTGTTATGTTTGTATCAGGAATGTGTTCAACTTTCTTCCAACTGCACTAAGCTACAGGAGAAAATAATGGCTCTAGCCAAGGAGCTCGCAGCTCTTAAATTGTGAGATACAACAAATGTTTTCATTCAATCTTTTGCTGAACCTTTCCGAGTCTAAATCTTGTTTCTTCGTTCAGGGTTTCTGACCTAAGCTTGGAGGAAGATGATGTCTTGAAGCTAGCCTTGTTGGGGAATAATGCTAAGACAAAAGATTCAATAGACACACTAGTCAAGTCCTTGGTTATCCGGAATAGGTTGGTACACAACATATTTTTTGTTACTGCTGCCCTGCATGCTCTCATTTTTTATCATCTACTTAGTGGACGTGGTTTATCATTTCCCTTTAGTTATCGCCACAGCTGTGTAATGCGATTTAAAACTAATCTGACAGTAAGTGATCTATGAAGATGGTGATTCACCTTAGTTCAGCCATTAGGTACTTATCGCCACAGCAGCGATTCTACTTTGTTTGGTCTCTTACAAAACCTTTGTAAACTGAAAATAGAAAATTACATAAAGCAAGTAGATGGTCAAGAAAATGAGGAAGATATATTGTACACTGCATTTACTTTCAGAATTCTTATACAAAACATTCTTGCATCCTCTGACAGGAGTTACAAGGAGTTGCTAGCTAAGTGCAATCAGCTTGGCAGAGGCGAAGCTCGATCTTCTGAGAAACTTGAAAAAGCTTTGGAAAAAATAGATAGATTAAAGGTGCGTCTTTCTGATCGTGTACTCTAATTTGATCTTGTACTCTATTATCTTGTACTAAAAACTGAGGCTCATAATATTTTTTTAAATGGGGCAGAAGCGAGTCAAGGAACTTGAGATGATATCTGAAGAGAGAGAGAACAGAATTCTAAGGGACATAAAAATTTCAAAGAATTGTAGTGACAGAGAAGTTTCCACGCCTGCAACCGAGAGTTTGGATTCTTTCAGAATGCTTCCATCAGACAGCACAATGGAGAAAATCTCTACACCACTTGTTAACTTAGAGAAGAATGATGGCTTCACCTATCATGAACCATGTTTAAGCAGAAGCGGAGGCTCCTTTATAAGTAGAAAGGAGTCGGTTATCCAAGTAGATGATGATGTTCCTGAAACCACCTTTTCTAACAACAGACAATCAGATTCTATTATGGAAGACCCAAAAGGTGAAGATACTTATGTTCAGGAGAAATGTAATAATCCCTGGATTAAGGATATAAAGTTCAACATCAGAAAAGATCCGACAACATCAGTCTCACCTCGCAGCAATGGTACTAATATTGTACATCATCATTTCAAGAACCGAGAGTAGTATATCTGATGATTGTTCAAACCTTTATGCAGGTGCTGGAGAGAGTTGGTTGCCAATTGGAACAAATCAAAATCTCAGAAGATGGAGCAAACAAGGAGAGAGAAACGAAGCAACTCCATCACTGGGAGGACGTTCTGTTTCAGGCAAAGATGATCTGATTGCTGTTGGACCTGATGGTAAAGGTGGAAGAATCAAAGTGTTGAGATCTAAACCCCAAATATCTGTGAGTTTTACTTCAACTCATCCATTAGAACTTATAATTCTCCTCTTATGATGTTGGTTCATTCATATCAAAATCCAAATTCTAAACTTTTTGAGTTGTGTTCTTTCCCACGTTACTCCCATTTTCCACAGTTTGTGAGTGTACCTGGTAACTTCAAACCATGCCTAATGTCACTGTTCTGTATTTGCATAGAACGCCAATGCAAGCTCGGGAAGTGGCAAAAGATTCAAGATTGGAACTAAATCGTCTCAAGGTTGTCTGCAGATCGAACACTTCTTTGGAAAACCCAATCGCTAACTTTCTGACCTCTGTAGAAGAATCTTAACTTTTTCGGAAAAAGATTCAAGCCATCCAAAACTGTTCCATTCAAGTCCTGTTATCAAAATCTTCGTAGCCATATGTAATCCCATAACTGTTCCATTCAAGTGAAAATGGAATTGTGATGAGTGATGTAGGAAGTGAATGGACCATGAACTTCTGGCTTTTTTGTTCAGGGGGGTTTTCCTAGTTTTTTTGAGCTATGGAATATGCAAGAGTATTTTAAATTATTATCAGACCACACCACGCAAAGAACTAAAGAATGTCTTCAAGTCTCAGAACGTCTCTGGGATCTCACGCTCGGAAGAATACCACGCATAAAACAATTAAAAATCCAAACAACAGCAACATGACTAATTACGAGGTCATAATCGAGGAGCCTGGTTTCGAAGATTCATGGTATCCTGCAAAAATTATAGAATTTAGTGGATTTGATAGGTGCCTTCTCGATTACACGATATTAAAAACAGAAGATACAATTTTCATGCGAGAAGAGGTCCATGCCACACAGGTTAGGCCAGAACCTGAAGAGTTGGTTATGATTAACAACTTCGCAGAGACGACAGCTCTTTAGAATTTCATGACTTCAGAAGTTCTCGAAATATTATTTATAATTTGAATTTTTTGAAACATGATCATAATGATACAATGATATGATCATAAAGACAAGACTTCATAATATTCTTTTTGGTGTACAACGAGACAAATGCTTAAAATCTACAATATAAAAGAGTAAGTCCCTCTCCCTTTGATTGACACATTTCCACTTTCGTTGATTGACACATGTCCTTCTCAGTCTCTTTATAATAATGACACTGTATAGTTTATATCCAAATTATATGCGTCCAATCTGTTGATATTCATCTTTCAGTAATGCTTCTGAGAATGGTCTCTTTCTCTTCCTATTTCTACGATAACATAAATATTTTTCTTAAAATATATTTGTATGTCTGACTCTTCAACTAAACAAAATAATAATTACGAAAAAGAATGACATACAAACTCCAACGAGATTCGAAAATGATCATGTACCTACTTAAAAAAAAAAAAAATTGCCTGTGAATGCTTATAATTGTTTGCTTGGATGACTTAAATTCTGGACCTTGAAGACAGTTATTCAAATTAAGAATTCTTATTCATAGCCTATATTTGTAATATGAAACTTTTGGTGGTATAATATATGTTAAGTTGATGATTATTGGTGTATTGTGTAGTTTACTTTGCAGTCAAGTCTATCTATATATGTTATATACATGTCAAAAATGATGATCGAAGAAGATCTCATTGGTCATATGTTATATGCAATTTTCGATCCGAACATGCATTGTTCCTCACTCGCTGTTTTTTTCTTGATAAGTTATTGGATTTAAACTTAGTAAAAGATCTAATTAAACAAGAGTTATAACGTTCTCGATCGATGTATGTGAATGTTTATAGTTATTTGGCTAAATGATTTCTTGAGAAAGACAAGAGGCAAGATTAAGGAGTTTGTATGTAATTATGATTATGACAAGATACTGTTTTTCGAATTCAAAGCATCCACTAGAGAAGTAGTTGGAAAAGTTCTTGGTGTCACTAGGCTGATTCAAGACGCCATGGTAGAGAAGGTAAATAAAGAGTCCTTTTTCACATTTTGCTTTGTTTATTCTTAAGTAGGGATGTCAGATGGATCTGCCCGCGCCCAAACGGACCGCCCGCCGCGGGCCATCTTCTCTATCCTGCCCAAGTGGTCCGGCCCAGGCGAGCTGCATGTCACAAATACCAGGCCCAGCCCCTCCCCGCCATATTATGCGGGTATACGGGTCGGCCCGCGGGCTCAAACGGGTATGTTAAATTCTTTTGATTTTCTCTGTTAAAACCTCATTTTTCTCTAACAAAACACTCAAAACCTTATAATCTCATGAAAATCAATTAGAGTTATAATTTTTTTTATTCAAAATGTTATAAAACTCAATATGAAAGTGTTTCGGAAACATGTTAATTCATTAGTCTAACTTTACAATATCACTTTGAATGTCTAAATATAGAAGAAAAACATTCAAATCAAATTTATCAAAGAATAAATTTATAATGTTTTAACAGAGAGGAAATACATGTTTTGAATCAATTTTGAGTGTTTAACAGAGAGGAAAGACATTTGTTAGAAACCAAGTCTAAGTGTTTTGATAAACATGAAAAACATGTTTCGAATCAAGTTGATCACAAAATCCTATTTGGATATTAAAACAGAGAGGAAAATCATGTTTGGAATCAAGTTCGAATGTTTTGACAGAGAAGAAATACATTTTTGAATCAAGTTTGAGTGTTTTAACAAAGAGAAAAGACATTTTCGAAACAAGTTTGAGTGTTTTACCAGACATGAAAACATGTTTCGAATCAAGGTTGAATGTTTTACCATAAAGGAAAGACGTATTCGAATGAAGTTTGAGTGTTTTAACAAACACGAAAGACATGATTTAAATAAAATTGATCACATAAGCAAGTTTGTATGTTAAAACTGAGAGTAAAAACATGTTTTAATTTCTTAGACAAAGAGTTTGCGGGCTGGCCTGCTTGCCGCGGATGTAATGCGGACTTGCCCATTTGAACCCGCAGCCCATGCGGACTGCCCCGCTAGGCCCGCTACTTTGCGGGCTTCAGATTCACGGCCCAAACCCGCTCCCCTATGGACTTAAACGGGCTAGGCCCGCGGGCTGCGGTCCACATTGACACCCCTATTCTTAATTAAGACTATTTTTGTGGATAAAGGTGGAGAAATATAAACTCGTAGAGATAAGATGTCGTTTGATCTTGAACGTAAATGCTTGGAAGTATACAAAGGAACGATTGACCAAGCTAATCGATGTAGAGCTGAGCTAAGGCAAGCGAATTAGCTGCCATTTCTCTGTTCTACAATGGGAGAAAGCCTTGTGCATATTAGACATGTGAGCCTTATTATTAGTAATTTTTTTTTTTTTTTTTTGCAGGGACTTCTCCTATGCTTGTGTACTTTTCAACATTAATATTTTTGTTTGTTTGTTTCATATAAAAGCATTGTAAACTTGAAACAAGAGCTTCAAATGATTCTTCCTGTACGGGAAGAGATGCATAAGAGGGACATTGAAAGAAGAAATAGCTTGATGCTAACCTCGAAGAGATACTTAAAAAGAGTCTGGCTTATGTGTCTGTGGTTTGAAATTGTTTAATAGTTTTTCAAAATAAACTGTTTGAAAAGCTAAATATTGACAAAGGTAAAGTCCAACGAAAACTTTAGTTTTTGTAGCATGGGTTGTTTTGCTAGCAAAAGCATGTAGGAAGTCATTACAAGAGGCAGAGAGAGAAAAGAGGATGGATAAGGTTAAATGACATGACTACCACCCCGAAACAAGAACGGCTAGGGAGTTGTTAATAGTAAGACAAAGTAATAGGGATAGATTAGATCTTAAACTCTGGATTCTCTTAGTCGATTTTCCATTGTGCAATATAATGTGTTTATCCTCAATCATATGGCCAAAAAAACAAAGAAATGGAGGGATCAATACAAGAGGTTGAAGGAAAAAGAAGCTATGAAATATTATGAACCTAAACATTATTTTTCTATGGGTTGTGAAATGAATTTTAACCGAACAGAAGTTAATTATATTTCAGTCAAACCGAAACTACTTTAGCAAGACGGAGTCTATGAGTTAATCAAACTGAACTATCAAGAATTGTTCTGGAAAACAATCTTATCTCATTGTATAGGTCGAATTTTACAAAAAAAAAAGAAAAAAAACAATGTTTACACTACAAAAATGAATCTATAAATATTAAGAATGTAAAAACATAATTTAAAATATATATATATATATACATATACCTAGTAGTTTTAATGCAAAACTGCGGTTTCAACTTTCAATGATGAAGAAAAGAAATGTTTGAGACTTCCCAATCTACATGTTCGCTTTAGACTTCATTGTTCTTTTCTTATCTGAAACAAATGATGTTTTTTATTTTGATCTTCCACTAACTCTGCTTTTAAAGATTTGAAATTATGCCTAGCTAATAAAATCTATGTGCGTATACATGCTACAACATGCAAATCATACTCCCCTTATCTCTCGTATGGATATTCTCACACAAGCTGCAAGAAATGTACTTGAATGTATTAGTTGGTTTTGTGGTCTATGTACACTAACAACCTTAACCTACGTGTAGCTTTATTAGGTGTAATCTAATACCACTTAGAGAAAGATTAATGCTCAAGAGAGGAAGTTAATATTAGTAAGATCACAACTCGGTGATATACTTCAGTAGATTATATAAATCACTTAGCCATTGGTTAATAAATATATCGGTCATGTATATAGAGCTATATAACTCTTAGATATTGGAAGATTTTAATAATCAAATTTTAAGAGGTTTCTGAGACAGAACTATTTAAAATATTCTGTTCCGAATTTTGAATTTTGAGGGGGAGTATGGAACTAGATTCAAAATTTCTTAGACATTAAAAACCAAAAAAGAATATTGAAATTCAAAATTAATCTACTCAGTACTCACTAACTATATAAGCCTTTGATTTAAGATATAAACCACCGACGTGTCAAAAGAAGAGTAGATTAGCATGTGCACGTTGTTGCATAACACTGGACAGGTCGTGATAATGCTAGAAGTTACCGGGTCCACAACGTGAATTATCTAGTCCTCGAGATCGTCTTTACGCGACGCTTGTAAGCCGTCGATTTTAAAGTAAAATACCACGTAAACGTAAATCTCACTAGACCGACCAGATCCAAACACGTGTTCGGCCAAAATACGGTTCACTCTTCAAGTTACATTTCTACCCCTGTCCTCTAAGTCAATTTTTTTTTGCGATATCGAGCTCTCTCCTCTCCATCTATCTATGGTGTCTGTAAACCCTAGACCTGCTCCTCAAAGATTTCCATTTTTGGATCCCGTGAATATGAGTTTACCGGGTCTCAATTCGACGGCGACGGACTCCGATGGATTTGGTTTGACTCCGATTGCTGCTTCAACGGCGTTTTCTGAGGATGTGACGACGAAGATCCGGAAGCCTTACACAATCAAGAAGTCGAGAGAGAACTGGACCGACCCAGAACACGATAAATTTCTAGAAGCTCTTCACTTGTACGTTTCTATTTTTATTTTTTTAGATTTCTTTATAGCTTCGACAAACATCTTACTTTAAACCTGATTTACAGATTCGACCGAGATTGGAAGAAAATCGAGGCTTTTGTTGGATCAAAGACAGTGGTCCAGGTAATAGAAATAATCTTACTATATTGGATCATAGGGATTCTTTATTGGTTTTCACTTCTCAAATTCACATTTTTTGTGGGTTCGTTTGGTAGATACGTAGCCACGCACAGAAGTACTTTCTCAAAGTTCAGAAGAGTGGTACTAATGAACACCTTCCACCTCCTCGACCAAAGAGGAAAGCTAGTCATCCTTATCCTCAGAAGGCTCCTAAGAATGGTGGATTTCATCTTCTTTCTTGTGTCCATTCTTTGCTTCTTCTTTTTTTGCCATTCTCTCTGACGGCTTGTTCTGCTGCAGTTGCTCTCACGTCCCACGTCACTGCATCCCTCCCGCTTTCGAATGAACCGGGTTACTTGTACACTTCTGATTCATTGGGAAACCAGGCTGCTTGTGCCTCCAGCTCTTCTTCTTGGAATCCTGAATCAACAAATCCGCCAAAACCAGTTATTGAAGGTAAAATATGTACAAGTGGTTTGATGATAGTCCAAGGTGAATCGTATTTGTGGATGTTGTTAACACTGTGGTGTACTGAATTCGTACTATTAGAGAAACCGGGTGTCTCGGCCACGGCTCTCCCAACGACTAGCTACAGAAATAGTCGTAAGGAAGATACACACAATTTACGGGCAGTGACAGGACCTAGTGAGGAAGAAAATTTTGAAAAGCCTCGTAGAGGTAAGACTTTTTTATCCCTGTCACATTATGTTGCCTTTTGTTTAAGATTTCTGCTGAGAATGACTTGTTTGGTTGCAGTGACACCAAATTTTGCTGAAGTCTACAGCTTCATTGGAAGTGTCTTTGATCCCAACACAACAGGTCACCTCCAGAGATTAAAGCACATGGATCCAATAAATATGGAAACGGTATGTGATACTTAATCAGACTCCTTTTTCCAAAACTTGAGTACTGATTATAACAAAGAAGCCAATATGATGTTCTTCATTTTGGTACATCAGGTTCTTTTACTGATGAGCAACCTGTCTGTAAATCTGACAAGTCCTGAGTTTGCAGAACAGGTAAGTATATTTAAACATACAGTTGTTATTGGTATTCGTGTGATTTTGAGTTTACTTGATTGTGGGCTGTGATGTGCAGAGGAGGTTGATATCATCGTACAACCCTACTTTGAAATAGAGAAAAACACAACAAGGTATCTTGTGTGAGAGCAAGAAATACACATCCAAGGTTTTTCATTGGATTTAGGGTTCGACTTTCACTTGCCGATCAGAACAAAAGATATGGCTACAGAGTTGTGGTTTTGCGGTTTCTGATGTCTACATGCCCGATGTTGTCTATGATTTGATAGATAATAAGAGGATTTTGTATGTATAGATATGTGTATATAAGGTCAAAATTAGCTGCAATGGAGGCGCTTTGTAACTAAATTCTCGAGTTTGTAATAGTGGCGTGAAGATGTATTTTGTATAAAATAAAGGTCGAGATAGAGAGTTGATTAGTGTTTGAAGAAAACACAAGGTGTAATGTTAATATACACAAAATTGGGGATTTGTTATCTTGCTTTTGCATTGGTGTGAGGCTTTGACTACTCAAATAAGAGAAAGTAACTACTCAAATAAGAGAAAGTAACGGAACAGGGTGCATCCCTTGGACATAGAGTACATTGAGTTTATTTTAACAATATATTTTCTCTCGATCAAGGTGAGAATACTCCATTTTCGAACTTGCACGTTTAACGTGTACATGGTGGGTCTATGCCTCTTACCGGATATTCTATAAGCGATGCTAAGAATGTTTCTCTATGTTTGATTGGGGGATGCAAACTCCCCTCCATCCTTGGTCGTGGTTGTAAGCGAAATAAACCACAAGTTCGCAAGTGTAAGACAACATAAACCGTGGCCGAAATTAGAGCATATCCGGAAACTGTAAAAACAGTCTCTCTTACTCCGCCAATACAACACCGTCTTTGTTTTTAATAATTTACTATTTTTAAAAGTCCTTCAAAATTTTGAGTTGCGAAAATCATCTTCAAAGAATCCTCACCATTTTGACCAACCATAAAAGAAACAAAAGGAAAGCTCACTTTTATTTGTTACCTTACACACGCAAGGT
Source organism: Odontarrhena argentea (assembly GCA_900406245.1). Lineage (NCBI taxonomy): Eukaryota > Viridiplantae > Streptophyta > Magnoliopsida > Brassicales > Brassicaceae > Odontarrhena > Odontarrhena argentea. Next base: position 11,779 of record OVAF01001425.1, on the reverse strand, counting down.
GGGGAACACTCGAAACTCGACTTAAAAAGAAAAACCAAGATAGATTATTCCAATCACACGGACTCCAGTTCTAACACTAATAAAAAAAAAGCCCCACATATCACATGCAGCAAGAGAAACGAGAGTTGGTAGAGTTTTTTTNGGGTTTTTTTTTTTTTTTTTTTTTTTTTTTTTTTTTCTTTTTATAAATTCACAAATAGTAAATTCGGTTACTTGCACATCACAAAGCACCTTACTTTCAGGCAGACACACCTCTTAGGGTGTTAGAGAATTATAGCCAGAGCAAAGTTACCTGTAGCCAAACCCAAGATTGAGTTCATGACCCATAGAACCTTGACGATTAGGACCACCCGCTTGACCCATCGTGGGTATCTGCTTAGATGGGTCCAACCTCTGGTGAATCCCCAAGAGTGTCTGCAGTGAGTCTGAATGATCAACCCTGTTGACTTGAGAACCTACAATGGCACAAAAAGGAATAACGTTTTCAGACCAGATTTGAAATCAACTACTCCCTGCATATTCTTATTAAAAGACCAGGGTACGAGAGCACAAAAGATGTTGAATCCAGGCCCAATATAATCGAAAGCCGTATCTTGGAAGGTAAAATAGGCATTAGATTAGGTTATCTTATGTTATACCTGGTGGTGGCATACCGTAGTTGGGCTGGCGATGGGCGAAGGGAAAGCCCTGTGATGGATTTAACTCAGGAACAAGACCCGACATCTGATTGTTTACATGTGGAGACTGATGGTGTTGTGGACCACCACCGGGGAATCCTTGCATTAGATGATGGTGTTGGAGGTTGTCTTGCATATGCATCTTCTGCATCATATGTGGAGATAGACGATCAAATTCGGGAAGTCCACTTGTTGTCGGCTGATGGAATGGTGGGCGATGAATCATGTTCGCTGGAAACCTGTGATTTGGTGAGGGATCCTGATGTTGAGCTATGATGTTTCCTTGGCCCATGAAATCAAGCTGAGGTTTTACATGACCATGTCGAGGATCAAACGGATGGTATACTGGACCTGAACCATTTAAGTGAGCAGTGGGGTCAGTTGCGTATTGTTGAGGATGATGGTGAAAAAACTGACCATCTTGACCTCCCATTGTTGGTCTTTCGGTCCTTGGACCAGAGTTCAAAGCAGCTAGCTTGTCAGAGATGTTGAAAGTTACTTCAGGCTCCTGGTTATGAGATCCTGGAAAGGGCATATATTTTTGTGGGTTTGCAGAATCATCAACCGCAAGTAAGTTACCATCTTCTGGAAGGCCAAGAAGCCCTGCGGGGAGACCATCAGGTCTGGTATGGATTCTTTGGCTCAGTTCACTAGACCTGTCTGACCGAAGAGGGAGTCCAGGAGCATTAGAAACCATAGACTTCCCAGAGACTGGTTCTCCTATTGACTGCAGTTCGTTCATGAAGGCACTCCCAAACAGATTCTCAAGAGTCAAAGACTTTCCTGGATCTGCTTCTCCAGCTGTAGTTGGTTTCACAGATGGTGGTGGTCTACTCTCCGCAAGTAGCTGCATATCTTGACTTTTTGAGTCTGCACCTCTCTGTAATAAAGAAAGAAGGTGTTGTGAAGCCTGGTCATCAACAGAAGTCTTCCGTGGGTTGGTCTTCTTGACTGAAGAAACACTCAACTCTTGGTCAACTGGCCGTGGAGGTGGAGGATAGCTTTCACTGGCTTCTGACAGAATAGACTGCTCAAGGTCTTCACAAGTGAGAACAGGAGGAGCAGCTGCTACTAATTTACTTGTGGAAGTGTTGCTTGGCTGATCAATATTTTTAGTGGCATGGCTGTGCAAAGGAAAATCCATAGAAAGTTTACCCTTAGCTTCTGTGTCAAAGGTTTGCAAGTTATCTGCACCTTGAAATAGTGACAGCAAGCCTCTTGATGGCTTGAGATCTTCGACTGGCTTGTTATCTGCACCGTTATATAAAATGCATATTAAAATCTTTTTATAGAATGATTAAACATCACAATTCTAGCAGCACGGTGAATACATTACCTTCTTCAAGAAATAGATGAGCGAATTTGGAGGATTTAACAATCTGAGGGCTCTGTGTTTCTTCTACTTTTTCGACATTTTTCTACGTGGACAAATGTCAGGTCAAACGACATTCCTAGAATTTCACATGAAAATATGTATATGCATGTACATGAACATTACCATGAACATGCAGAGTGTATCATGTCACACATAAGCAGTCTTTGATTTTAACATTGGTTGCTTACTAAGTACTATTACCAAGAGAAAAGACAACCTATGTTCTTTCATTCTGCATGATCTAACATCATATATGTAAAATAATCTACAATTGGCTAGAGGAAAAGATGCACCATTTGGAATAATAATGAAGTGCATAAGAATAACAGATTCATAACGATAGCATGTATGCAAGAGCTGTCATGGGAGTAATGAGCAAACTGAAATACATAGGCCAAAAGCTCACCTGAGTAATATTTGAGGAATCACCACTGTTGAGATTTATAGCGGTGTTGAATATCTTATCCAGAATCGATGGCCCATCTGAAATCTCCAAATTTTTCTTCTGGTCCAACGTCACAGCTTGCTCAACTTTTTTAGGGTATCCCTGAGCTTCAGCAGCAGTTGAGATGGAGGAAAGCTTTTCGAAACTATTATCCTTAGTAATTGTATTTGTAGACATTCCTAGAATTGAAGACATATTAGCACCATGTTGACTTGTGTCCAAAGAAGAGACACGAACAGCTTCACCTTCTACCAGCATCTCACCTGACGATTTTTCTTCATTGTTAATGGACGTTCCATTTACGATACTAATGCCTTTGGAATTTAAAGGATTACGCTCAAGTTGAGAAGTTTCAATCTGCAAATGGTGTGAAAACGAATAAATAATCAGTAAGAAGTGGATGGACTATCAAAATGCTTTGCAAAATAAAGTACAAATCAGATCATACATTAATTTTTTATTTTCAACATCAGAGCATACATTCAAATAAACATCTTAGAAGAAAAAATATCCCAAAAGGAAAAGGACGGCCACACTCAAACTTTTACTGGTTAACAATAATTGAATGACCTCCATCCAAAGTGATAGATTAAGCGAGTATGGCCTTGGATCAAATACCCCCTCTATAAGATAGAATCCACAAAATATATTCCAAGCTTGTCAGTTGTCAGAATTAGAAGTGAGCTTTTCCTTTGACTTTGTTATCCATGAACTACTGAGAATCATTTAATCAGGACTTCCATAATTCAGGTAACATCTCTAAGTATATTAATTGATATTTAAACTTCGTACCTAAATTTGTACGAAGATTCGATATTATTTTAAATTAGCATTCTATTCTGATTCTTCTTGTGGTATTTCATTAGCCTTAGGAAGTTTTAAAAGTCAATATGCTAACAAAGACGAAAATTTCTTGGAACAAAAGGTATTTGGTATGGTTGAGCATCTCAAAAAAGATCGCGACTTACTTGAGGTTTTTCCCCTTGCTTTCGTTCCAAAATCGCACTTGCAAAACCAGGAGGTACAAGCGGTCTGGGTGCATTACTTTGCGAGGGGAAAGAGGGGTTCTTAGAACCAGGAATTGTTGGTGTGTTATTAACTTTATCGCTGCTACTTGGTCGCTCTTTATCATCTTTGGACTCCCCAAGCAGTTCGGTAAAATCAAAGTCATTCTTACGCAAGTCTGGGTTTGATTTTTGCCTCTCCTGGAATGCTTTTTGATGTTCCTTCCTTAACAACTCAAAAGAAGCTGACAGAGTGTTGAGAATGTCAAGCAAATATAGACCAAAAGAAAGAAAAGGACTTTAAAAGTCACAAACTGGAAAAGTGCCAACTATAGGACAGATGTAAATGAAAAGATTTCCTGTACCTCTTCTTTTTTTTTCTTCTTCTGCTCTATCTTCGCTTGTTGAGTCAGAAGAACCAAATGTCTCATCATTGAATGAGTCTCTAGTGTCACGTCGAGTGTAAGGTGACGCCTACAAATGTACAGGAGAAATTTAGGATTCTGTGTCATTGGGTAACTGAACTTTATTTGAGTACACCTTACAAGTAGCACTAAACATGGGCTACAAAAGATAGGTGGGCACTTAACCTTGTATGGGCGAGGAGGATGATAAGGTTCATTGGTTCTACTCAGATGATATGAGTCATTAGATTGTGGTTTGGGGCCAGATGTTCCCGCACTAAATCCAGAAGGCTTAGGGAAAGAGCCTTTTCCCAGAAGTCCATCATGCTCTGGTGCTTGCCAAGGCCTCCGAGATGGCATGCCAGAACGCCTTCCAGTCTCTCCTAACAAAATGTATAGTTCAATATTAACTATAGTACCCAAATTAATAGAATTTTTATGGTCTTCTTTCAAGTTCACTTGGAAAAAAGCAGTGTTCATGCCATTTGATTTCATAAAAACGAGAACATCTACATTTACACATATTGAACAGCCAGCCGGTTAGAGTTGCAAATCATAAAAACGAACACTGTCTACAGAAGAAGTATTCCGTAAGGCTACATTAAGGACGAAAACAGAGCAAAGATTAGGCGTGCTAGTCCACCTCATAGTAACATCAATTAAAGAATGAGATGCGAGTAAGCCCAAGCTACCTGAGTCCCGGTCTGACTGTGAGTCACCCTCTTTGTCATGCCATCCACCTGAGCGCCCTTCCCATCTTCCATGAATGCCTCGAGAGTTGCTACCAAATTCACCCCTGGTGGGAGGCGAGGAACTATAGTCGTACCGCCTCAAACCGTGAGACGAAAAATCGCCAGAAATTCTCTGTCGCTCAGGTGAAGGATCCTGGGCGTCACTGCTCAAATAAAAAGTGTACAGGTCAAGACATGCCTCTCTCTACACGGCCATAACACATGTATTAAATTCCTAGAAATACGAAGTAAATAAGAACCGAATAGAGTCTCACCCCAAGAGTAAATCACTGAATTCAGTGGGTAGATTCGGCAGCTTCTTGCAAACATCTTTATCGCTCAAGGATAAAAGAAACTCTCTAGTGTATGAAATTCTTGGTTTCCTGATTCAACAGGAAAAGCAATTAGATTGTGGCTGAAAGATGGAAAATGAGGGAAAAGGTAAAAGACGGAAGAGATAAACTTACTTGTTGGATTCATCATTGGCTTGGACAAGTTGATCCATTGCAAACTGTTGTTCATCTGGTATACTCATTATACAATCAGGCGATACACAACACAATGCCAAGAAACACCACTATCTCTTCTCTCAACGCCTAATCGTAAATTCGATATTACACCCGCCTTGAGTATTCTCAAATCTCTCAACAAATATTAAAATCAAACGCTAGCCAAACTCAACGATGAACCTCACGAGCAACTGCATCAGGTCGTCACGATCCAGCTATATGTACAGTAAGCTTCAGAGACGCAAATCTAAGTGGTCTTTCTAATATTTTGGCGTAAATCTCCAGAGAAATTACAGCTAAAAAAACCAAAAAAAAACTAGCTCATCCTAAAGTCAGAAGGCTAATCTCGCAATATCGGATTCAGAGGCCACCCCAAATTCTCACCAAACAAATCCAAAGTCTCGAATCCAAAAACCTCAAATCGAGATAGAATGGAACAAATTAGAGTTTTCGACAGCTAGGGTTTTTTAAGCGGCTACGAGGGAATTACAAGAAGTACAAAATCCATCGGAGAAGATACATAGAAAAAGATGAATTCTGAGAAAATATAGAGAACGGAGAAAACAATTAGGGTTTCGATCTGCAGAAAGCAATTTCGGTTCTCTTGTGTTTGATCGATTGATGAAAAAGAGAAGATCCAAGAGAGGAAACCAAGTCTACAAGAAGAAGAGAGAGATTTCTCTCAAAGAGGAAGCTAAATGACAACCCACGCGCCTTCTTCTCACGCGCTTTATCTTGTATAATTCCAAACTGTTCCCATCAACTTTTCGATAATTACATAAAGCCCTCATCCATGTAGTACTCTTTCAATACTACAAGACACATCCCCTTGAATTATTGTCAAATTAACTCATCATCATTAAGGGAATAAAGCATTACAAAGGGGATTTTTCTGAAACATGAAGCCAGAATACATACAATACAAAACAATGAAAGGTATCTGCTCATTTCTTTCCCTTTCCTTTTCCTTTGGCATCAAAATGATGGGACTTTAGCTTCTTCTTCCGCACTATCATGCCTGTGTTCCCACCACCTCCTTCTCTGAAAGGCATTCCCATCAGAGCCAGTAGTTTCTGTCCTTCTTGATCCGTTTTTGCCGTAGTGCTGATGCATACATCCATTCCTCTTGCTTTTCCAATCGCATCAAATCTATATGTAATTTGAACTTGTTAAACAAAGACCGGACTAAAGGGAACCCACAATCACAAGTTTAATGCATTTGTTACTAGTTTTGGTTTTGAGTTAGAATAGATGCAATAAAACTAACCTGATTTCAGGGAACACACTTTGGTCTTTCACACCAATGCTGTAGTTTCCGTTCCCATCAAAGCTACTGGGACTCACACCTTGGAAATCTCGAGTTCTTGGAAGGGCTAAATTGATAAGACGATCCAAGAATGAGTACATTACCTGTCACAAATGTCAAATACATAAAGAGCTCAATAGGAGTGTACGTCAAGATTGAAAGAATGAGCAAAGGGGAAAGAGCTCACATCTCCTCTGAGAGTGACGGCAATCCCAAGGGGTTGATCTTCCCTAATCTTGAAAGTGGCAATGGAAGCTCTGGCTCGTGTCTTCACAGGTTTCTGCCCTGTAATAAGCGCTATATCTTTCATTGCAGCCTCCAAACCTTTGTCGTTCTGCGCTGCGTCTCCAATACCACAATTCACTACAATCTTCTGAACCTTGGGAACCTAGCATAGAAGATATCCAAGCACGAACATCAAAGAGAGGAAAATGAGAAATTGGCATTCACATTCGAAATGGTACTCCCAAATAACACTACATCAACCCTCAACTCAAACATAGGGAACAAGATCCAAACTTTCAACCGAAATATTTCAAGAAATACCCTTTAACACCCAAACAAGCTAAAATTAGTCGGCTTCACTACATATATCAGAAGAAATCAATCCAAAGAACCGAGATTACGCGAAACGAATGAGAACCCATCAGTCTTACATATACTACATTCACAGAACCAAGCCCCACATTCCGCCAAAATCCCAAATCCACCAACAATTAGACCTCAACAACATCACGAATCTCGGAGATTTTGGGGTTACCTGGTGAATATTGACATACTTGAACTCGTCTTTGAGAGCAGGAATGATTCTCTCGATGTAAGCGGTTTTGAGCCGATGGGTTTTCTCCGCTTCAGATTTGTCGACCAGCACAGTTCCAGAGGCCGAAACTTTGACCACATTTCTGAGCGGCGGAGAGAGCAACCGTGCGGAGGATGGAGTCGCTAGCGATGGAAAACGGCCGTGAAACGAAGAAGCAGAAGACTGCAGAAGCGAAGGACACGCCATGGTCGAGGCTCCTAATGGATAAAAGAAGAGTGTGAGCTCTCGTCGTCGTTATCGTGACGAATTGTTTATTGGTTTGAGGATAAGGATTTTCTCGTTTAGCCCACATAAAACTGAACATTTCTGCTAAAGTACCCCGATATTTATTTTCGAAGGTTTACCCCCATATGTTTTATAATCATGTGAGTGCCCTTCATGTCATAATCATATACTGTACTTTTCAAAATTTGTAAGAAAATGGCTAATACAGCCAATTACACTATAGTAGTAACTATATATATTTTTTTTTTTTGTCTAATTATATTTAGCTAACATAGCTTATAATATGAAAATTTGAAATAATATGAAATTTGAAATCATGCTCCTATATAATCTTCATTTCTAACATTAAAGAGAGAAAATGAAGAATTATGATGACTCTTTATTTTGTTGGTTGAAGAATTGTGATGTTATTTTTTAATTTGGTACCAATGGGGTGTTATACAAACCCAATTTCCCTGTAAATAATAATGCACTCTAGACCTATTATTTTTAATTTTTGGCTACATATGTTTACCAATATGAAATGAATTTTTTTATCATCGTAGGATAGTAAGCAATATCATTAATTATTGGGGAGTTTTCTAGCAGTAAATAACTTTCATGGGGTCGTTTAGTAATTAGAATAAAATAGAGGGATAGAGTAATATGGGCTTAAGTCCAGCCCATACTCATAGTAGTATTATTCGGGTTATAACCCGGACCCGTATTTTGTGCGTTCATCAGTCTCACCTCACCGACCCGAGACCCAAAAACCTCTCTCTCTGCTACGCAAATCCTTTCTCTCATTCCTTTTGACAGCCATGGCGATCCCTTACATGGAAACCGTTGTTGGTGAGCTTCGAAACTCTCTTGCGACCTATTTTCGTTCGTCGCATTTCATTTTTGTATCTTCTTCTTTGTTGAGTATCGTCGTCGCGTGTTGAGATTCCGTTAATGTTTTGTTACGCAATCGTCTCTGTTTCTCCGTTTTCTTTAGTTGATTTTTGAAACATATTCATCTGAGGTTTTTTATTTAATCGAACTTATCCTCGTCGTGCTTGTTTGATTGATCTGAGGTCTCGTGACCTATGTAATCATCATCTCGTCATCACCTTTATCACTTCTTTTTTCATCAAAATTTAGGGTTTAGGATAGGGAAAGAAAAGTCGGAGTCTTTTAACTCACTTCAGATTGGATTTTGAGAATCTTGGAGTATTTCGTTTTCAAATCTGTGGGAAATTTTATGGGTTTGGAGTTGCGGAAACGACTATAAAGCGAGGTTTTGTGTTGTGCATCAAAACTAGATCCATATTTTAGGAGCTGATGGTGTGCAGACATTTCAAATTTATCATCTGGTTGATCGTAAAGTAGAAGATATTTTTTTAACCTTTTCAGTGATGGAGTATCTACTGTTCTGGCACTTTTATCAGATTCATATTTCATTTTCTGTTATTCTCTTTCAGGTTTTATGATAGTGATGTACATTTTTGAGACATACTTGGATCTGAGGCAACTCACTGCTCTCAAGCTGCCAACTCTACCAAAAACCTTGGTTGGAGTTATTAGCCAAGAGAAATTTGAGAAATCTCGAGCATACAGTCTTGACAAAAGGTTTCCTCTTTTTCTTATATCTTGTTTAGTTTCTTTTTTTTGCCAAGGCTATTATCATTGAGATTTTTTTTTTTCATTTTCACAGCTACTTTCACTTTGTTCATGAGTTTGTGACTATACTTATGGACTCTGCGATTTTGTTCTTTGGGATCTTGCCTTGGTTTTGGAAGGTACATATCTGACTTCTGTATATAATATCTCCATGTGATGATAGACTTGATATAATTAATTTTTGAATATTTATTAACACCATAGATATCTGGAGGGGTTCTACCGATGTTGGGACTTGATCCAGAGAACGAGATACTGCACACTCTTTCATTTTTGGCTGGTGTTACGGCATGGTCACAGGTTTTACAAACGAACCCTTTCATATAGTCTTATTTGTTTTGGATCGATTTATATATATTTTTGCAGACCATGAGGTTTCTTTTACATTCTGATGCAGATTACGGATTTGCCATTTTCTTTGTACTCAACTTTCGTGATTGAGTCTCGACATGGGTTTAATAAAGTATGTTGCATTTCCAACATTACCTTGTTTTTTTTATCGTTTCTTTATTACATATGTGGATTAAATTTGCATAGAATTCTGTTTGCAGCAAACAATATGGATGTTCTTTAGGGACATGGTTAAAGGAATACTTCTCTCTGTCATACTAGGCCCACCTATCGTTGCCGCAATAATTGTTATAGTCCAGGTTTGGTGATACTGGTTTCATCTTATTTTGTGTTTTTCACCTATATGACTATTATCCAATGAATGTGAGATTCAATGTCATTCAGCTTTCATGTCAACTTTCTCTGAGCTTGAAATTTGAACCCTTGTTTTCACCAGAAAGGAGGTCCTTATCTTGCCATCTATCTGTGGGCATTCATGTTTATCCTGTCTCTCGTGATGATGACTATATACCCGGTTTTGATTGCACCGCTATTCAACAAGTTCACTCCTGTGAGTATTTACAAAGCAGCCGTGTTTTGCTTTGTTGACAGAAAACTAAACTTTCCATTATATTTGGTTATAGCTTCCAGATGGAGATCTTCGGGGGAAAATTGAGAAACTTGCTTCTTCTCTAAAGTTTCCTCTGAAGAAGCTCTTTGTTGTTGATGGATCTACAAGGTCAAGCCATAGCAATGTGAGGATGTTTAACGCTTGAGATCTCGACATGCTTACATTTCTAGATTACCATAATCTCATGTTTCTTGTTACATCATACAGGCCTACATGTATGGTTTCTTCAAGAACAAAAGGATTGTTCTTTATGATACATTGATTCAGCAGGTAATGTGACTCTTGATGCTTCAAGCAAAGGTTTACTCACATTCAGATTCTGGTTCTGAAACAGAACACTATCTTTTTTTGTGCAGTGCAAGAATGAGGACGAAATTGTGGCGGTTATTGCACACGAGCTGGGACACTGGAAGCTGAACCACACTACATACTCGTTTGTTGCAGTTCAAGTAAGCATCTACTGTCCATACTTATCCACTCATACCTTAATTCACCTGTGAAAATGTCTTATGATGCGTTCTCTATGTCTTTATCACAGATCCTTGCCTTCTTGCAATTTGGAGGATACACTCTTGTCCGAAACTCCACTGATCTCTTCAGGAGTTTTGGGTTTGATACGCAGCCAGTTCTCATTGGTTTGATCATATTTCAGGTATGTTATATGTGGTTTCGGACATTAAACTTTTCACAAAAGAAACTCCAAACCAATCTTAGATCTCCTGTTTGATTTTCACAGCACACTGTAATACCACTTCAACACCTAGTAAGCTTTGGCCTCAACCTCGTGAGTCGAGCGTTTGAGTTTCAGGTAAAAAGCAACAAATCCCTCAAGATCCAGGTAAAGTTTCTTTGTTTTAATGACTGCATCATCATTAAATCGGAGTTACCATAAATGCAGGCTGATGCTTTTGCTGTGAAGCTTGGTTATGCAAAAGATCTTCGTCCTGCTCTGGTGAAGCTACAGGTTTGAAAAGAATCAGAGACACAGTTTCCTCAATTTGTGACATGCTTTAATGTTTTTTTTTTTGCTTTGTGTTGGAAAATTGCAGGAAGAGAACTTGTCAGCAATGAACACTGACCCCTTGTACTCAGCATATCACTACTCGCACCCTCCTCTGGTTGAAAGGCTTCGAGCCATTGATGGAGAAGACAAGAAGACAGATTAAGTCCGTATGTTGTCTGTTGTTACGGATTGATGATCTTTTTGACTGTTAGGTACAAAAAAGAAGGAAAACAATTATAGGCACACGCCTGTACGTTTTGTATTTCACTTTACAGTGGGAGTTTTTTGCTGAGTTACCACACGACTTTTGTTAGTTTCTTGTGGAGTCACTCTCACTGTTTGGTTAATATGATCATATCAGTATATCATTGTTAAGGGACTTCATTTTCTTTTTCCCCTAAAAGACAAGTAGAGAAAAACAATTTCCCTTTGACACCGAAGAATTTCTACTTAGTATTTGTTTCTCTTGAAATATTTCAAGCTGAAGCATCACAAGGTTTCAAAGAACAAGATTAGAGGTAACCTTGAAAGCGAGGAACCTAAAACAAGAAAAGAGTGATAGTTCTTAACTGCTTCTATTGTCCTTTTGCATACAGCTGCACCCATTGTGAGATTGCCTATTGATGATACTCAATCCGTCACCTCGGTTCGAGGTAAGGGATTAACACCACGAAATAT
>OVAF01001424.1:0-19863 GCA_900406245.1 Odontarrhena argentea | reverse complement strand
TTAAGTTTGGTTAGATTTTGGTCAGCTTGAGTTTGGTCGGATTTATGTCGGGTCTGAATTTGGTCAGGTTAAATTTGGTCAGATTTTGGTCCACCAAAGTTTGGTCGGATTTTTGTCATGATGTATTTATCAAAAAAAAAGAAAAAATTTAGTGTGTGATTTTAATATGAAAAAATGCCTTTTAAAAACCTTATACCATCCGACCAAAAAAAAAAAAAAAAAAACCTTATACCAAAATTTAGCTAAATTTCTCACAAATATTTTGAAAGTTGTATATGTTTTTTTATAAACCGTTGTCACAATTTTTTTGTAACAAATTTGAAGCAATTTAGATATAACCGAAAGTTTGTAACAATTTTGAANNNTATAACCGAAAGTTTGTAACAATTTTGAAGCAAGTTAGCTACCATTTAAACTTTGTAACAATTTTGTAGCAAATTAGCTACAAAATGCCACAAATTTGCTATAAAATATATAATTAGAACAGTTGTAACAAATTTGTATCTATTTGTGATTATTTTTACTACAAAATAATTTTGAAGTAAAGTTTGTGGCTATAATTGATGATTCAAGCATATATATGCTTTATTTTAAAAATTTAGTGTACTTACATGATTTTTCATTAATGTTAAATTATATAATTACAATTCGGTTTTACATAATTGTTACAAAGAAAAAGATTCAAGTAAATATGTCATTGTGAACATAGCAAAAATATTATGATAAACTTATCCCTAAAATACATTTTCTTAATTTAATTAAATAGACAAAAATTTCAAATAAATCAGATCTGATCTGCCAAAAAGGAAATGGTAATACAAGCGGCAAAACTAAATTTTAATGTAAACAAAATCTTCTCAGAATCTCAAAACATTGTATACCCCGCCATAAATTTGGATGAAATTTAAAGTTTGTGACTAAATGTATCCGCTGAAAACTTAAACCCTAAATTTTAACATAAATATATTTAGAGTTTCAAGTCTCTCACCGTCAAAATATAACCCTACGAATCTGACAATCCTCTTTAGAAGAACACTTTTGCAATAGCATTCACGTCTTGATCAAGGTTTGGCTTCTGGTGCTCTCAAAATCTATAGGTCTTTGGAGTTTTATAGTTTTCTAATTTCTCTCTTATGATTTATATTTGTTGTCATTCAAGCACAGAAATCCTTTTTATCATTCTAGTTGATAAGTTTGAAGCAAAATTGTATTTGTCTGCTTTTGAAGCAAAATTGTATTTGTCTGCTTATGCATTAACAATTGTTCCACTTTCACAATTAAGAAATTGGTTGTCGTTTCCTAGCAGTATAATGGATTACATTATAACGAAGGCAGTATATCATATTATTTTACTGTATTATTTGATTGTGGAAGAAAGTGTATTATTCAGACGTATCCATTCCAGTGTTTTCGCTATTGATATCGAGCTTTATGTTTTTTTGCTGAGTTTGTGGCCGTTATGATTGGATTAGTGTAGATGCCTGAGATATTCTTTGACTTTATTCATTTTTCAGCTTTCTCAATTATTGATTTATTTAGCTTGTAACTTATTTCTTACTTGTTTAAAATTTGTTCTAATTTTTTCTTTTTCTTTTTGTAGATTGTTGGAACATTGAAAATAGGTGAAATATTTAGACTTGGATCACTTCAATGTGAAGTTTTAATGCCTTCACATGCTTTATCAATTCCCCCAGGAACTACAAAAGAAGTAGGAACGTTAACTCGTCGAATGCAAGAATTGGAAATTGAACTATAAAAAAGTCGAGAAGAAAATGAACTCGTCCGGAAACGTCTTGAAGCCATGGAAAACTTTTGCTTTTCCACAAACTCCCACACATAGCTTATTTCCTCCAAGGAAATTCCTCGTGATGATTTTTATGTTGCTTTAATGGTTTTCAGTTCTTTGTTTTTATTTATTTTAGATAATATTTATGTATTTTTCATACCAAGTTGTTATGAAAATGTTTTATTATTTTAACTATTCTCTCATAATTTATTTTAATTATCAGATTTATATAATAATAATAATATTATTTTATTTTACCATACCAAGATACATAATATATTAATTTATATAAAGTGAATTTATATGAAATAATTTTATATATTTGTAACGATAATTTAAATGAAAATTGTGACAAAAAGTTAATTTGGCTTAGTAGCAAATTTAGACAATTTGCAACGAGGATTTGGTGGAGAATTGTGACAAAAATAAGTTAAAAATTGTAACAATAATTTAGTAAAATATTGTGACAAATACGAGAGGTAAAAAATGTATCTAATTAAGATGAATCTGTAACCAAGTTTACGTGACAAAGTGTGATAGATCTGAGACCGTAAAATAGTTACAAATTGAAACGGAGTAGTAACATTTTTTTAGTCTTTGATTGTGACAAATTGAGACCATAGTTAAGTCGAAATTAGTGACAAAATTGTGACATTATGGTGGTCACGAAAAGTAACAATTGTGAGACTTTTGCGCAGTTGGAAATTACGACGATTTTGTTACTATTTTTTATCGCAACAAACTGTTACCAAATGGTTACTGGATACTACCGTCACAATTGTTGTGCCGATTTTGTTACCAAACAAAATTTGTGACGATTGTATTGTAACCGTTCGCAAATCGTCACAAATTCGTCCAATATTTTTATTGTTACCGAATAATTGCTATTGTGACCTAATATTTTGTCACAATATAGTTTTTTTCTTGTAGTGTCATGGTCCGAAGACCCTAAAAACCATGATGTGTCAGCAATCAGTATTGGCCCGAGGTTGATATATACAAAGAGGAACATATGCCGAGGAGATACAAAGAGGAGCGTATGCCGGGCAAGTTGGATGACATGGGTGCCGAGCTATATAGGACATTGTTCAAAATTATGTTGGACAATATGATAGAAGACCTGTTCAGTGGGTTTGTATTTGACGGTGTGAATGCAGGTAGTTATTGTTTAGATATCCAAGGTTTTTAATATTTTAGATTCGACTGGCAAAAAAAATTGATTCTTCAACGTTATCTTTCGTAGTGGTTTATGTCATTAAGTTTGATCGTCATTGTTGGCCATGTGAAAATCTTTTACTTTGTCTCCATCCCGGTTAAAGATTACGAGCGGTTGTTGATATCGAGATGTTGTATAAATTTATGGAATTTTCTCATCGATATCATACAATGAAAATAGGAATACCAAATAATATTGTATAATGCGTTTTGGATATGGTGTAGGACATTTTGATCATTTTAATATAATACTTATTTTAGGTATGTTATTTTATTTCATTGAAATTTAGATTTTACACTAAAAAAAAAAAATATTAAAGAGAAATACAATTTATGTTGTATCATGGGATATACAACTTATGCTCTATTATGAGATTAATTTAAGGGATTAATTTAAGATCACCTATGCCCATCCGCGCATGGCGCGGACAAGCTCCTAGTTTCATATATAAAAGGAGCTAGATACAAAGATTCAACAAAGCCAAAATTAGCAATATAACAACAACAACATCATTCTACCAATCAGAATCGATTCTGATTGGTAGAATGATGTTGTTGTTATTATATTGCTAATTTAGAAATCAGATTCATTGTTCTTATTATTATGTTGTTTGATAATCGCCATTAGTGCGCTGTCTTTTTTTAGACTGATTCAGTGGTGGTGTTAGGCCTCGAGATCACAACACCTGCTTTCTTGTCAATGTTCAAATCAATTGAGTTTTCTTTGCTTTTCCCCCAAACAACCAAATAGAGTCCAAGAACTATCACCACTGCTCCAACAAGTCTAAAAATATTTTCACAAAATTAATTAAGGAGATTAGGTAACTAAATCATAAGATATTTTCAAGAACTTCAAGAGTTTATGTACCTCCCAAGGTACATGACTGCACCAAGAAATTTGCTCGAGGACCAGTTTGGATATTACGCTGAAGGATTAGTATTGAAAACTCGATCACCAGTTTTTGTGACGGCATTTCATCCATTGAGCATGGTCATTGTTGCGGTTTTCGGATCTATATTTCATGGTGAAGTCATGTACCTTGGGAGGTACATAAACTCTTGAAGTTCTTGAAAATATCTTATGATTTAGTTACCTAATCTCATTGATTAATTTTGTGAAAATATTTTTAGACTTGTTGGAGCAGTGGTGATAGTTCTTGGACTCTATTCGGTTGTTTGGGGGAAAAGCAAAGAAAACTCAATTGATTCAAACAGTGACAAGAAAGCAAGTGTTGTGATCTCGAGGCCTAACACCACCACTGAATCAGTCTAAAAAAAGACAGCGCACTAATGGCGATTATCAAACAACATAATAATATAAACAATGAATCTGATTTCTAAATTAGCAATATAATAACAACAACATCATTCTACCAATCAGAATCGATTCTGATTGGTAGAATGATGTTGTTGTTATTATATTGCTAATTTTGGCTTCGTTGAATCTTTGTATCTAGTTCCTTTTATATATGAAACTAGGAGCTTGTCCGCGCCATGCGCGGGTGGGCATAGGTGATCTTAAATTAATCCCTTAAATTAATCTCATNTTTTTTTTTTTTTTTTTTTTTTTTTTTTATTTTAGTGTAAAATCTAAATCTCAATGAAATAAAATAACAAACCTAGAATAAGTATTATTCTTTAACTACAGTAAAACCTCTATAAATTAGACCGGCGGTATCAAATCCTAGATTATAATTTAATGCTAACACCCTTACCCCATAAACTGGAGCAAGTATCCTGGAATCCAATCGGATGGACCAAGCTTCAGAATTCCCTCTTTCAAAATATAACGCAACAATTGTGTTTTGAATAGACACAACAAAGCATATCCATGCTGTCAGAGACAGCTCAAATGGATACGTTTTAAGCACAATGGCCTGCAAAAACCAATCAAAACAATAATTAATAATATGTAAATAAGTAAATCTAGGTCATAAAAATTACTAATCCCACTTAAACTAAATTTGATAATATGTAAATGTAGGTCTTGAAACATACTTGGAAATTGCTATAAGCGGCCCAGCAATGAGGACAGCGCCTTTTATTGGATCTGCACTACAAAAAAATAAGTTTTTAGTGTCATTTATTTTTTAAACTTAGCATCATTTTTTAAGTGATACTAGAATTAAAAATGACACTAAATCATCTGACACTAAAAAATATTAATTAGCGTCATTTTAAAAAATGACACTAAATTTCAAATTTAACGTTTTTATTTTGTTTTTGTTTCATTTTAATTTTATCTTTAAAATTTAAGCTAATGATAGACATAATTAAAATTAGCATCAAGAACAAAAACAAATGATACTAAATATTTTACTAATTAATTTCATTTCAAAAAAGTTGATGTGAACTTAAGTATTTTTACATCATTTAAAAGAAGTGATGCTATACAAAGTATCATTTTTTAAGTTTGGTATCATTTTTTGCAATTGATACTAAATAAATGACGTTAATTAAGAGTTTTTTTTGTAGTGCTGGTTTGACCCCGCCGTGAATGGAGGTATCTTGATTGTCATTGGGATTAGTCCAAGGAAATGGGATTAAGGGCCCTTTGATGAGGGTCATAAACAATATATCCTCCATCAACTGTGAGAACTGTCCCTAGTAGTTTAGCTTGGCTATGTATTTTTCGAATGTTAACCTTCTCAAGTCTATACATGAATAAATCATAACAGAGGAGACAAAACTAAGTATTTAATTACCTCAATATCCATGCCAAAATAAAGGCAAAGGCCGGTAAAACATTGGTCATTGCAGCTGTGAAAGTTGCGGATGTGTACTTCATACCAGAGTAGTATAGGTTTTGATCAAGCGTTGGTCTATAAACAAGTAAAAAAATTAATTAAAAATCGTATATAAAAAAAACCATAAGCAAAAAAAGACAAAACTAATATAGCGTGTAACTACTTTAGTCTCTTGACCAAAAAAAAAAAAACTACTTTAGTCTTACCCAAAAAAGTAAAACAAAAAAATAAAAAATTAGTCTTACCCCAATAATCCAAGCAACATAATCTTCCACAAGATGGACAGTGTCATCTTTGGCCGCACAGTTCTGCGCATTCGACAATAAATATTCAGAGTACAGTAATCAGGATCGCATATGGTTTCTTTGTGAAAAATATACGTCGTATATATGCATGTGTCTATACAAATACGTACTTAAATTTACGTATACAAAACGTAAAAATATATACATGCATGCCTGACCGTATACACTAAGGTTTTTATATACACAGTTGGATTGAAGATGTTTATACCTATCCAGAAAATATGCAATTGGAGCCATGAGAATCGTAGCGACGATATGGCGACATGCAACTAGAATATGAGCGCTCATGCCTCGGTTCAGAGCCAGTTTCCCTAAAATATATAGCCCAGCATATCCGAGCTGGACTGTAAGAACAGTTAAAAGTGGCTTCCATGTGTTTAAAGCCATATCTCTCTATTCGCACCACAAATAAGAATTTGATGTAATTAAGAAAGAGTAGATGGAGAAATGTGGATGGGATGAGGTCGGTTTTATAGGGGGATTTTTAGTGTTAAGTAGAATTATTTTTCAAGGGAAATGAAAATATATACGACTTTTAAGTTAGGAATATTTCTAAGGATTCCACTAAGTAATGCAAAATAGCTAGTGAGAGTATATTATGTAACATGCTTTAGATGTAATGCCGTAAACTATTGTATCACGTAAATTAAACACCCCCCATAAAAACAAGACAAAATCCATGTACGCTACTAACACACATAATGCGTTGCTTTTTGAAATACTTGTTCAAACGATAACTCACCAATTTTTTGGTGGGTAAGGCCATCAAAAAAATTGTGACAAAGTTATAGTTGTGAGTATAGAGTTGTGAGTAATCCGATTTTGGTAACAAATTGTGGGTAATTTGTTACAGACTTGTCCTGATAAACTTTGTATCACATTATATGTTTACCACAAATTTGTGACGAAACATATTGTAGCATATATTGAATAAGAAATTATGATATTTTTGTGACAAAAGAGTTGCAAAAATTATCATCATATTATTGTTTATTAGGAAATTTATACAATATTTAGTATTCCCATTGTATTTGGTATTCATACACTTTTGTAGATTTATACCCGTATATTAAAAATAATAATATCGTTGGGTGTGACAGATAATTTAATAATAGACAATATTAGTAATATTTTTTATTTTTCTAAAGAAATACAAAATACAGTATATTATAGAACAATATACCAAAAAAATACAGTAAATACAAAATACAAAAAAGGGGCCTCTCCGACGTATGGAACAACGCCGCCATGACAGAGGACTCTCACCATGAGCCATCAACAACTTTCCTTTCAGTGCTCTTATGCCGTTTATATCGATGACCCTTGCTTCTTTCCTTGTCCTTTAGCTTGTAAACAGAAAATTAAAGGATATTTATCCCAAGTTGAAAGATTATAAAAGAGACATTATTAATTAAGCATATAAGGTACCTTTTCTTGGGCTTCTCATGATTCTCGTGCTTGTTGGACCAATAAAATCATATATCAATTAAGGTTCATGAGCTAAACAATTGATAACTTAAACAGGTGAAATGTGAATAAAAATAACATGTCAATGCATGAGAAAAAATGAGATTCAATATTCATTACACATGGTCAAAAATGAGAAATGATGAGAATTCATTACATGGTCAATATGATTTTAAAGCAAATTCATGAACATACAAGTCAAAAATGATATTCATTACATGGTCACATGACTTTAATGTGTCTGGATTTTATGATTTTTTTTGCTAGGATGAAAATGATATATATAGATTCTTTCCTCTCATTGCAATTGATAGATATAGTGGGAAAAACTTTCACAAGTGTGAGAAATTCTACATGTATACACTATGCATATTTTCACATACAAAATTCTCCAACAATCTCCCATCTCTCTTTTCAAAGTAAGTCTCGAGAGTATAGCGTAGATATTTAGTTCGCAGATTCAATCACACGAGTGTCACGACTATAGTCTCGTACAATTTTATTTTAGGAATCAGAATCTCAACAAAACTGCCACACGGCGGCAGATTTAATGAATTAAGGAAAGAGATCATATGGATATTGTAGTTATTTTCACTTTTATATATCACTTTATTTTATTCATCTAAGCGATGTAGGACAATGTTTTAAAACGCACTTAAGCCTAAACCAAGTGGTTTTGTCATTGGTCCAGTTCTTATTCTCGATACCAATCTAATATTTCAATTATTTAGGTTTAAACCCATAATTGATTTGATTTTAAAAATTGGTCCAACAATCCCCCACATGAATAGATTTTTTCAAGTTGTTTTTGAATTTCCATCATATATGCTTCAAACTGTTTCAAATACATATTTTGCCTTTTAGCAAGTATATATCTATTAAAATAGATATTGATGGTGGTAGAAGCGTGATGACACCATACCATTCAAATGTTTCCAACATGGTTGACTTTTGAAACAGCACTTCACGTGTTTGTTCTGGTCGTACTGATCTGAATTTTTTCCATTGTCTTTGCATGTTAACCTATGGTTCGATGTTCATTAGCATTGCTATGACATACGGAAGCCTTTTGACCACTCATAATGCCACAATGGGGACATTTTTTTATTCACATATGTGAACAAGTTAAGATTTTAATGTGAACAGTCTTAATTCATTAAATTCTTGAATCGGATTACAAATAGCTATTCTTTAAACGTATCTCTTGAAAAAGTTCGGCAAACGTTTCTATAAAAAGCATTCGCTTAAGTTTTCAAGTCTGATTTTCTGAGAATCTTGGTATTACAACCATTAAGCAAAACGATTTCCGTGAAAGCATTTGGGTGTGTTTCGCTTGCGTTACAATATTTGGAACAAACCTTTCGGTTACATTCCACAAAATTCAATAGTGATTAAAATCGCTATTTTAAAGTTATCACTTTAAATTACTAAATATGTAATTTATTTTAAATAAAATACAAAAACAGTAGTGAAAACGATTGTCGTGAAAGCCTTTCGGCGAATTTTGCAAAACGTTTCCGAATTATATATTTGGAAATAAAAAATCATGGTTAAAATCCAAAGAATATTCAAGTGTTTTGAATACACTTAAAATTATCACTTTTCTTGATGCTGATTTTGGTAATCTGTATGATACAAATCATGTGAAACAAGAAATCAGTCATTGGCTCATAAAAATAAAAATAAACGATAAGAATATTGACTAAGTGGTAAATGAGGATTTGAATTTGGTACATGGATCATGAATCCAACAAACCAATTTTGTGAGGTCAAATTCTCTTATTATGTGATTAATTTGATTAATTACAAAGCGAAACAAAAATCCTCCTCATGCTCAAACTAGAGAAGTAAATCAAAGACAATAACATATGTTTGCTCTTGAGAATGCTACTAATACTATATGTATCACTCTAGTAAGTGAACATTCAAATCTTAACTTGTTCACATATGTGAATAAAACAATATCAATTGTCGCATTATGAGTGGTTAAAAGGCTTTAGTATGTCATAGCAATGCTAATGAACATCAAACCATAATAGACCATGCAAAGACAATGGAAATAATCCAGATCAGTACGATCAAAACAAACACGTGAAGTGTTGTTTCAAAAGTCAACCAGGTTGGAAACATTAGAATGGTACGGTGTCATCACGCTTCTACCACCAGCAATATCTATCTTAGTAGATATATACTTGCTAAAAAAGCAAAAATATGCAGTTGAAACAGTTCGAAGCGTACATGATGGAAATTCGAAACAAACTTAAAAAATCTATGAAAATAGATATATGTGCCAAAAATGCATTTTGATGAATATTAAATGCGTTCTTCACAGAAAATGACATTATTCATCGAAAAAATCTTATGCACATGAAACTATTAAAGTTATGGAACAAAAATTTTGAACTCTAAAAGAGAAGATGAGTGCAAAGATCCATAATTNGGGGGGGGGGGGGGGGGGGGGAAGCGTTGCTTACCACATAAAGTCATTGGAAAAACACCATATGAACTTGTTAAAAGGTAAAGTACCATCATAAAAATACCTGAAAGTGTAGGGGTCTCTCGCAAAAGTTGCACCGCTACCTTCTTAAAGGTTGCAAGCAGACAAAAAACAAAATCATGGTAAACTGTATAATGCTTATCGATTTCTGATTGATCATCAGATTTACAGATATTCATGTAAATACAATAAAAAATCAAAGAATGTAAATCTTTTAATAAAGTATATAATGGTCTTTCTTCAAGAGAATGTACCATTACTTTCGCTATAGCCATGTCTAAATTATGAATGAAAAAAATCTTCGTGAAAAGAAAGCATCATTACTAAGATCAACTCCATTATGAAAAAAATCATACATGCATGAGAGATAATTGATTTATTACAAAATTGAATTTTCTATTATGGTTAGTCATATAAAAAATGACATATAACCATTACACAATTGATCTCAAATGGAGTAATATTATATCTCATCGGACAACCTAGGATCCATTTATTAAAGGTGTCTCACGAAATTAAATTGTAAAATCATCAAAAGAATTGGGTTCATGCCTTTGACTTACGCGGATGCTTCGTGGTAACCCAACCTACATGACTAGAGATCCCAGAAAATAGGTTCAAGGGACAAACTAAATCAAAATAATTATGCTACAAGCACTATGAGACTCAAGTCTCTACCCAACTTTCTAAGATGATATATAGTGCATCTTGTATATATAGGATAAGTGTATCTTTTAATGATATTCACCACAACTTTGATATTCGTAAGAATACTACAAGATACTCCTTACTCAAAGTTCTTTGAACTATCACCTAATGAGTGCGAAAAAGGCCGTTTCTAGGGGAATGAACGAAAGGCTATATTCTCCGAAAAACACTCATGATACCAAGCACACGTTGATGGCCACAATGAACCCAATAGAGAACTAAGTTCTACGAGAAAATGAAACTAGGTTAGAGTTGTTGTCTAGGTATAAACAAAATTCGGATGGTTCAAGACATTATGTTCACCATCAAGCCAAGTAAATGATACACAGGTTTAATCCCTATTTCTCACCGCAAGTGCACAGCAAATCACGGTAGTAATTAGGGTATCGAATCCACAAGGACCAAGTTTGCACTACAGTTCATAGATGTGAATAAAGCTAAGATGATCAAAGAAATTAAACTACTAGCAATTAAATTAAACAGAGCAGGTGATTCGGTTTTAAGAAAACAATAAGCGAAGCGTCAGGTTTCAGACAATTCTCAGGAAATCAGATTTGTCATAAAGCAATAGGTTAACAATCCTAGAACTCAAACACTATGATAGAATTAACCAGCTCTCGCTGCGAAAACTCTCTAAATCAGGACACTAAAAAACCAAATCTCTTTGCGAATTCTAAGTGACAATATCAGCCATTTAATCAGGTTCAATTTGTTCACAAAAATCTTAAACCAAATCTCTTTGCGAATAAGATTATTGCTCACTCAAGACAGATTAGGCAATCAATCGAACTCTCGTTTCTATCAATTAACCTAGCAACATGTATCTAAGTGGCCAAAAAAGATTCAAGCAATAAGAACAGTCTTAAGCGAAGGATTGTATGAAAACCTAGCAATTCTAACAAATCATCAAACCCTTGAAAAACCCTAACCTAACAGGGGAATTACTCAGACATAATCAAGTAAGAACAAGACATGTCTGAATGATGCATAAATATAAGAAAATAAGAATGATACAAGGGTTCGAAGAATCAAAGATCTGAGACTTGTCTCCCTAATCAAAAACTCCGAAGGGAATGTCCTGGAGATCACACTGTATTAACTCAGACATGGTTGTGAAGTCGAGACAAGACAGTCATGTGAAACTGGGTAGTCATAATGCTTTGCTAGAAGCCGCTTATGATTTATGAGTTATGAACTCATTGCCAGTATCACATGATCCTATAGGGTCACACACCTAAGCGAACTGGATAACGTACATTGGGAATGTGTAAATGTTACACGAGTTTAGACTAGGTGTCAATCGACACCAACAATGGTAGCGATCGTCACTAGCTGAGGGTGTCGACCCACACTCCCGAGGTGTCGATCGACACCAACTCCAGAAGTTGATCGGGCCTGATTAAATCGGTTAATCAGGCCGGTTAGATGTTGGGCTTTAGGGTTTTCGGTAAACACCCTATATATGTGATGTTTAGGGTTACGTTTTACACACTGAAAACACACAGAAACCCTAGCCCTTGGAGAAACTTAGTTCCCAAGGCACTAGCATAGCAGGTTCCAGCTTCGTGTGCGTGTGGACTTCTGTAGAGGTGCAGCAATTGAGGCACTCCTATTCTCGACTACCTGATACTTCCGCTGCCATCAATCACCAGGTAACTCGAGATCTGAGAACCTAGATTCATTTACAAAGATCTTTAGGGATCAAGAACTGTTAGTCTAAAGGGTTAGAACTGAACAAATTCCTACATATTGTGCTATGAGGAAGCTCACGGAAGAATTGGTGTGGCTAAAGGCATTACTCAAGGATCTTGGAATCGAGCAACAAAGTCCCATAACAATGCATTGTGATAACCAAGCCGCAATTCACATCGCTAACAACTCGGTGTTTCACAAGCGAACCAAACACATCAAGATCGATTGCCACAAGATACGTGAGAAGATTGAAGAAGGTGTGACATTGCCTTGTTCGGAGTTCGGACCAGTTGGCCGATATCTTTACCAAGGCGGCAAGTATTCGGGTTTGTCAATTTATCCCATGGCAAACTCGGACTTGTAGACTTTACACGACCTTGATAAGGTTGTCCTAACTTGTGGGAATAATACTATTTTTTCCTAAGCACGGTTTTGTCCCACGAGGTTTTCCGGACTTAGGTTTTTAATGAGGTTATTCTCGCAAGTCCCAAGTTTATACTCAAAGGAGTTTGTAGCATAAACTTGAGGGGGAGTATTAATCAATATCAACGTTTGAGTTTGGTTAATTGATAATCATAACTTAAATGTTAGTTACTTGTGCAGCAAGGTTTGTTGATTTGTTCTTATCCGATTGTTTAGCCTTGTTGTACGAAAATTTATCTTTTGCTTTTCAATCTTTGTGACCGTTGTGGTCCATGTGCAGCTGTCACCACACGGAAAGGCCAAGGATAAATGAGGACGCTGATAAGACTATGTGCGTACGTAACCCATTTCAGTCATGTGATAATGTTCTCAAGCCTATAAACTGAGTGGTTCCTCTGTTCTTGTTCTTGAAGCAATCAACAACTATTTTCTCTTTAGACTTTCTTCATCAATCATGTTTCTTCTAGTCTTTCCAATATGAAAATCTTTACGATTTTGTGCCAGAGTTTAGCGAAGGTAACCTACACTAAGTACACTACAAATCACATATTTACTTAATACATTAGGGTTTCTTTTGATTTCAGTTTGGGGGTTTTGTTAATTTTAGGTTGGTAAAGCTTCGGGAGTGAAATGGAAATCAATGAGCTTTGAATTACGTTTTTTTTGTGGGTCTATGTATTTTCAACCTCTAGATCTCTTTATTATTATTTTAAATGTTTTGCGGAGTTTGTTGTTTTCATTATTTATCTAGGGTTAGTATCTCATTGTTTGTTTTCTTTATGATTAGGGAACAAAAATAGTAAGGCTTGATCTCAAATGAAGCCTAGATTTAAAGGAGAGATACTTTAATAAGTCAATGAACATCGACAAACGAGACTGAGCCAAAAAACTTTTCTTTGGTTTTCTTCTTCAGATGAATTAAATAACCTGGACTCTTAGAGTATTAATTGATAGCTGATGTAAAATATAATCAAAAGAAACGGTTTGCTATGTTCTTATCTAATTTTCTACCTCACAGATGACAGATGTGTCAAAGAAACATTTGTGCAATTACTTCGGCATCAAAGCTCTGTTCTCAAGGAATAATTAAAGAGAAGAAGTAGTTGCTCAACCCCAAAAATGAAAGGCAGGTGGGGAGCTCAAGTGTACCAGTTTCATAACACGTAATCCACTTCTCAAATCATTTTTTGGGTTGGATGTGGCTTTGTCTGAGTAAGTTTCCCATTCATTGCTAAATACCTCTGATTTTGGTCACAACATTGGACATATTTTTTATTTAGTTTGTATGCAATGTATCAAAACCAATACTGGTAGGGTTGACATTAGACTATAATGCAGTAGTTCATAGCAAATAGAGGTGTTAGACCTATCATTTTGCATCGAGAACCTTGACCCGCTGTCTTTAGGAATTCTCCATCGATTCTGCTTCCTATCTCGCATCTACAAATTGTGAGACTATAAAACGATGGCTTTGTCGTTGGTACAAATCATGTATATATCACTCTCTCTTCTATCTTCTTCTAAAGTCTCTTTAGTGGAACCATTCCTATATTTTCAGATTTTCATTTTAGGTTGTTTCACGATTGATCCCTCTTTGCAATAGACTAAGTGCTTAAGAATTAAGGTTTGTTGATTTAGGTTGTAACTGCAATAAGCAGAAGCCTTGGTCTGTCATGTGAATTTGGAAAGTAACTATACATGCTTTTGCTAATCTCTTTCAAGTGTTCGTTTATTTTTGTTGTTCCTTGTATATGATGTAGATGTAAATGAGAAAGTGCAAATCTGTAGTCATTCATCAAGAGCTCTATTATTCTTGGCAGGCCCGGGCCTGACATAAGGATGGAGAGGATTTTGTTTTAGGCATCAGATAATATATACATTTAATGGGCATCAAAAACAAGAATGTTGCTTGTGGTGTTGTGGTTAAATGTGTAGAGAAATAGAGAAAAGGTGGCAAGTTCGATACTTACTTGGTGCAAAAGCATCAAAAAAATTTTTTTTTCTTTGGGCACCCAAAACATATGGGCCGGCCCTGATTCTTGGTTAGAGATTTATATATATTTGCTTATGAATAACATAAATTTCATGCTATAAGATCTGGATTTCACGTGTCTTCTTTGACATATGTGAAACCCTCTCTTCTCATCCTCTCATCTCATTTAATATGTTTCTTTCCTTTCTTTCTTTCTTTAGTTTTGTCCTAATATGTAGTGTATGAACAATCTTGATTTACCTTGCAGGCTTATACCCTCGAACGAGGAGCCAAAATTGAAGACTTCAATGAAGTGAATAAATCAATAAAGAGTTGTAGAGAAAACATGTTCTTTTTGTTTTTTTTTCTCACATTTACAGTCTCTCTATGTGTTTTCTGTTTTATCCTCAACTTTTGAAACTGAGTTTCCAAAAGACCCAAGAAGACACTGTTAAATGAGTACATAGTTGTTCGCGGGACAACACATATATATGGTTGAATTGTGTATACATATACTTCTCTTTTGGCGTTGGATTTCAATACTTCATCACTATTGTTGTAACTTTATCTTTCAATAGAGGGGTTTTTTATATAAATAGTAAACTTTCTTAGTTAATACTTAATAACATATCAAGTTGAAATCATCTGCTGAGAGTCATTTATATTAGGCGAAATTATGTGGGCTCCCATTTAAGAAGTGGGCTCTTTCAAAAAAGACATTCAACTCTTGACTTGCCACTTTGACCACAAATATGTACTGTGGACCACTATTCAGGCCCATATTGCCCTTCCAAAACTATTTACGAAGGGATCGCGTTGATACAGTGTGCCGTTATCAGACAGATACATAAGCAGCGTGTGGGAACTCCATGGAGATTTGGGGTGGAAAATCCATGGACGAGCTTCGTCTACGTAAAATATATGGACGAGCCTCGTCTAACATATGTATACTATTATGCATCGACACACAGATCAAAATTAGAAAATGGGGTGAAGAAAGCGGACTTACTATCAGAATTAATTGGGTATCTATTAGGCCAAATAAGAAGATACGGCCTCCGATTTCCAATTGTTATCAGCGAACTCCTCTGAAAGCATTAGAAGACTGGCGGACATGGGGAGATGTTTAGCGGGTCCGTTGCGATTGATAGATTCGCAAAATCGAAGACGTTAGGAAACTCGAAACGAAGGAAAGAAGCTGTTTAGGTAATCGGAACCCTAACCAATTCTAATTTCAGGGAAGAAGATGAATCGATACGCTTGTGTAACGGACGTCATATCTCTTCGTTAAGTGATTGGAGGGCAGAACTGCAAATGCACATTCCAAAATGGCATAAATGAAACTTCCTACGACACAATGGCAACGTCTATAACTGGTACTTTATTTAATGGCAAATACATAATTATTCCTGTATATTATACCCATTTGAATCTTATCTCAATCAGAAATTTAGATTCCGGTTTAGATCTTTCACTTCTATTGAATCATATGCTAAACAGTGATTTTTCTATTGAATCATGTGCTACACAGTGACTTGAGAGAACCTACTATTAAGAATGAGTAAAGAAAGAAAGAAAAAATTAACAAATAAACTTGGTTCGTTGCATTCTCCTTTTGTGTCTCAGAACTCATTCAAAAAAAAAACCCCCAAATGTAGCACAAAGCACGAAGAACAAGAAAGTTGATGGTCTTCTCTTGTTATCACATTAAACAGAATATTCTAACCCACTTGGTGATCTTTTGTGTGTAAACTTTTCTGTTTCAAAACACAATTTTGTTTCAGAATAATTGAATGGCTTCAACATTTTGCAAATGTTTCAGAAACAAATGCGTACTAAAAGATTGAGAGTACCTAAATTGATTAGACTATCTAAAATGGTTTGTGTATTCAACATTTTACTTTTATATTTTTAATACTCCACATAATCTTCTCTTTATTCCACCTAATAATTCAAAATTTATTCATTTTTTCACATTTTTTTTTGGTTACTTTTTTCACATTTTACAAAGATTTTTTTTTTGTACTCTAAATCAAGAAAAAAAATTGTATCCAAATTAAAAGAAACAAGTCTCTATTTATAGAATAAAAGAAATGATGAATTTTGGTATAAAATTATTTTCCAAAAAAATATTTACTATGAGATAATTAACTTCAAATAATTAGGGTGACATACAAATACAAAGTACCGAATCAGATAATGACACGTGGCCCCATGGACGTTTTTTTCACTTTCAACATGTTGAATAAGGCTCCGAATGGGAGAGCAGGTCAAGTAGTGCGGTTCAAGCGGATCAAGCGGGTCAAGTGTGGTTCAAGCGTTCAAAACTGTTTAGAGTAGGTAAAACGGTTCAAGTGTAAATAAATATATGTGAATGGAAAAAGCTGGTCAAGTGGGCAGAATAGTAAAAGTTGAACTGAATAAATTATTATTAGGAGTGTTATTTAATATTTATATGTAATTTAATAATTTTCAAAATAAAACTAAATTTAATATAATATTATATTGTACATAATTATTTATTTAATTATTATGTCTATAAAAATTTAAAGTTAATTAAAAAATTAGAATAAATTCTTAAATATGATAATGTATGTAAGAAAAAATATTAGTGATAAATAACAGTTTCAATAACACATTTTATTTTTATAAAATATTTAAAATGATAATTTGTAATTAGTGTAAGATAATTATCATTATTTAAAATATTTTCGTAAGTCATTCAAAGATATTATCACTTACTTTTTATTTATTTTTTCTTTTTTGGTCGGAGTATCACATTTGTTTTCAAAGTATAATTTTTGTGAGAATATAATAATGATTTTAAACATGCTTAACGTTGCCTTTAAAGGTGGAAATACACTATATCCAGTTTTTTCGGCGATTTTCTCTCCCAGGCACTTTTCTCGAAGTCTTCTTTTATCCAGCAGTTTAAGTTGACTTTGGGAGTTATCCCTTGGTCCGTTTCCTCTTTTGGCCCTTCTTTTCAAAATTCACTTTCCACCTACCGCTGACAAAACACGAGAATAGTCAACGTCAACATCAACTCACCTTCCCCGGCCAGATCTAGCTTTTCAGGCAGGCCGACGGTGACCTACGGTCAACCGGAACCTAGCCATGCTCTTCTCAGGCACAGCCTCTACTCCCCAGAAGTCTCCTACGCCGGTCATTCCTTCTTCTACTTTCCTAGGAAGACTCTGTCTCCAACATAAGCTCCTCTGTTTGCCTACTTCACCGTCAAGTCACTACAAACGGCTCTTATTTCCTCTTCACGAAAGCCACTCCGACTTGAAGTTTCTGAAAGACATTATGGCTAGAAGATTCTCTCGCAGCGAAAAAGGGAAAGCCATAGCCTCTGACCAAGAGGAAGCTCCGCCAACCCGCATCCGCATAAGGGCTCCTGAGCTAGATACTTCTGAGCTGATAACCAAAAACGCCCTCACTCTCTTAGGGCGAGTAACAAACCCTCAACAACAGAGAATTTGGCCTCTCATTCCTTTTCTTATCAGAGGATGGCGCCTCAGGGGCAGAGCTGAAGGTTTTGAGCTTGGTCATGATGTTTTCCAGATTCGCTTTGTACTAGAGGAAGATGTTCAACACGTCCTGGACAATAGGCCATATCAGTTTGCTAGATGGATGGTGATAATCCAAAAATGGGAGCCGGTCATCTCACCAAACTTCCCATCCCAAATCCCTTTCTGGATCTCACTTAAAGGCATCCCGCTACACTATGTTCAAGAGCCCCTTCTTAAGCAGATTGCAAAAGAAATTGGCAGGTATGAAGAGCTTGAAATCACCAACTCCTCTGCTAGAGTCCGGGTTGAAATGAATGGTCTGAAGCCCCTAGTCAAGGACACCATAATTGATTTCTCATCTGGAGAATCAGCTCTGGTCACTATTGAGTATGAGAAACTGGCCTCTCACTGTTCTTACTGCATGAGGTTATCTCATGAGAAGCTTACGTGCCCTCTCCTCCAGAAACAACCATCTCCTGCGAATTCAACCTCTGCTACCTCGCGGACTGTGAGGCAGAATCAACGGGACCACGTACATCCGGCAGATTCGCAAGACTATAGATCTCGGGCGAGGACTCCTACTGAGAGACATGACCTCTCGACCTTCTCAAAGGAAAATCTACTCTCGTCTTCTCGAAGATCACACTATCACAGCAGGAGAAATGAGGACCCTAGGACATACAGACGTCATGAAGACCTAAGACATCCACCATCACACCCTCGACACAGGTCTGATAGGGGGTCTAAAAGAGACACAAGTCTTAAGATCTGGGAAAACTCCTCAGCTGAATCCCCACTTCGGGTTAATCTCAGCCCGGTGCCTTCCACTCGGTATGATAACCAGCATAGACCTACTAGGAACAATCAGGAGCCCCAGCTCAGTGCTCAAAAGGGCCAGAATGTTCAACAATCAGATCACCTTCAATGGCGTGAAAGAGCTCCCTCGGTTCAGTCCACAAGGACATCAAATCCTGATACCCCACGACCTAGAAGACCTCCCCTTGAAAGGAATCTCCACACTGAACTCCAAGCGCTCCCTCCCTCTCCCGCTATCCCCACCATGGAAAACGTCATGGAGGACCTCCAGGATGTAACAGTCCAATACCTAAGCGTGCAAGACCCCATTGAACGGGCAGCGAGACACCAACGTGTCTATGAGGGTGAAGAACAGGGTTTAATGGCCTCTACAGCAGCTTCAATCATTGCAGCGGCTCTTCAACGACACCAATCAACCATTATTCAGGAACCAACACACGCAGACTTTCAACAAATCTTGCCTCAGGAGGAAGACCTCCCTATTCTATCCGACAACACGGTCCCACTGTAGGAAAACGAGATCTAATCCTAACCACTTAGGACTAACAGTTTTCCTAATCCTAGGATNTGAATGGCAGCGGAAGAATGATCAGGTTCAAGATCTCAGTGCCTCAAATGCTGCACCTCTATTGGTATCCACACTCACACAATCCTGGAAGAGTGGAATGCTAGTTCCTGGAAAACCTGGAAACTGGATCTGATGTTCTCTGGCTTTTAGGT
>OVAF01001423.1:0-22268 GCA_900406245.1 Odontarrhena argentea | reverse complement strand
CGACTCTCTGATCCTCCACGTCACTTTGCTCTAACATACCCTCCCTAAACTAAGCTCGGGACAGAGCTTAGCTTATCCGAAACAGAGCAAATACCCAGCTTGTTCCTCAAATTCTCGAACACTTCACGTCTTAGTGGTTTGGTAAAAATGTCTGCAACTTGTTCTTGAGTTCCACAGTGTATCAAACATATCTCCCCTTCATTAACCAAGTCACGTAAGAAATGAAAACGTACCCCAATGTGTTTGCATCTTCCATGAAACACAGGATTTTTGGACAATTTGATAGTTGAAGTGTTGTCACACAGAATGCTTGTGCTTCCTCCTATCTCATACTTTAGTTCTTCCAGCACTCTCTTTAGCCAGATAGCTTGACTCGCACAAAACGATGCTGCTACATATTCTGCCTCTGTCGTAGACAAAGTAACAATTGGTTGCTTCTTTGATGCCCATGCTACTGCTGCACCATTCAAGAGAAAAGCATAGCCTGATGTGCTTTTCCTGCTATCGACGTCTCCTGCGAAATCGCTATCTGTATAAGCCAGCACTTCTTGCATACTTCCCTTCTTATACCATATCCCAAAATCCATTGATCCTTTCAAGTACCTCAGAACTCTCTTAGCTGCCTGCAAATGCAATGTTGTTGGCTTTGACATGTACCGGCTTAGAAGACTTACGCTAAATTGTAAGTCCGGTCTCGTTGTTGTGATGTACATGAGACTTCCAATTATCTTCTTGTAGTAGGTCTCATCCACCTTTTCTCCCTCATCATCCATATCCAATTTACTTCCAGGCACCATCGGATTATAAACAACATTGCAATTTTCCATATTGAATCGCTTTAGTACATCTGATGCATACTTAGCTTGAGATACATGGATCCCTTCCTTCCCCTGTATCACCTCAATACCCAGAAAGTACCTCATCTTGCCAAGATCAGTCATATCAAACTCCTTTTGCATTGACTTCTTAAAATCTTCCATCATCACAACATTATCTCCTGTGTATATTAAGTCATCGACATACACACTGACAATTAGAATGTTACCTTGCTTGTTGAGCTTAAGGAACAGTGTCTCCTCGTTTTGAGATTTCGTGAAGCCCTCCCTGATGAAGTACTCCTCAATCCTACTAAACCAAGCCCTTGGAGCTTGTTTTAGCCCGTACAACGCTTTACGGAGTTTGTAGACCTTTTCTTCAACTCCATCTTCAACATACCCCTCTGGTTGTTGTACGTATACATCTTCTTCAATAATTCCATATAGGAAGGCTGACTTGACATCAAGTTGGTATATATCCCATGATTTCATTGCGGCAGTGGATAGAATAATTCTGATTGTATCCATCCTTGCAACAGGAGCATAAACCTCGGTGTAGTCGATTCCATGTTCCTGTGAGTAGCCTTTTGCTACTAATCTAGCTTTGTATTTGCTCACTTCTCCAAGCTCATTAAACTTCGTCTTGTACAGCCATTTGACACCAATGCACTTAGCTCCTTTCGGCAAGTCTGTGAGCGTCCAAGTGTGATTCTTCTCAATTGAGTTTATCTCCTCATTCATCGCCTCTCTCCATTTCATACTCTTTTCAGCTTCCTCAAATGTTGTTGGATCATCAGAGTTCATTTCCACCATATTCAACTCATAATCTCTGAGATATGCTGGTTGCTTTGATACTCTCTTTTCTCGCCCTGATCCTGCAACCATTTGATGCTCATTTTCATCAATTTGAGCTTCAACTTCTCCTTCTTCATCTGCGGTTTGCTCAGGTTCCCCTTCTAAACTTTCCTCATCGACATTTTCTTCTTCTTCATTTTCATCCTCACTCTCTTCCCAAAGTACATTATCACCATTCCAAGCAAGCTCAATTTCTTTCTGAGTTTGATCTTCTTCCCAATTCCAGCCTTTTGTTTCTTCAAAAACTACGTCTCTGCTCACCACAATCTTCTTTGTTGTTGGATTGAACAGCCTGTATCCTTTGGATTCCTCCGAGAAACCAACAAGAATACATGTGATGCTTTTGNGCTTTTGTCATCAAGCTTTCCCCGTTTCTCATCTGCAACATGTGCATGTGCCAAGCATCCCCATACACGGAAATGTTCCACACTCGGCTTCACCCCGCTCCAAGCCTCTTGTGGTGTACTGTTCTTCACGGCTAGTGTGGGACATCTGTTCAGGACATAGAATGTCCAATTCACTGCTTCTGCCCAGAAAATTCTTGGCATCTTTCTTGATGATAGCATGGATCTCACCATGTTCATCACGGTGCGGTTCTTCCTCTCTGCTATCCCGTTCTGCTGTGGGGTATAGGCTGTTGTAAGTTGTCTTCTGATGCCTTGTTCCTTGCAGTAGTCAGAGAACTCTTGAGACGTGTACTCCCCCCCACGATCTGTTCTCAAACATTTTATGTTCTTTCCTGTCTCATTTTCTACCTTCTTCTTCAGAATTTTGAAAGAGACAAATGCTTCTGATTTCTCCTTTAAGAAATACACCCATGCCTTTCTGCTAAAGTCATCGATGAAGCAGAGAATGTATCTCTTCCCACTGGTGGTGGTGGGACTTATCGGACCACAGATATCCGAATGAAGCAACTCAAGGACTTCTTTTGCTCTCCATGAGCTTTGCTTCGGAATAGGACTTCTCGATTGTTTTCCTACAAGACAATCTGTGCAAGCAAACTTCTGACTATCGAAAGTTGGTAAGCCACATACCATTTTCTTGCTTTGGAGGGTTCTCATCCCACTGTGACTGAGATGGCCATAACGTTCATGCCATAGCTTTGCCAAGCTCTCCGTTTCTGCCTGAAGACATTGTTTTTGACTTGATTCTGCTTCATCTCTTCCTTGATCAATCAATATGAACATTCGATTCATACTCATCTTGCTCTCAGCTAT
Source organism: Odontarrhena argentea (assembly GCA_900406245.1). Lineage (NCBI taxonomy): Eukaryota > Viridiplantae > Streptophyta > Magnoliopsida > Brassicales > Brassicaceae > Odontarrhena > Odontarrhena argentea. The sequence continues at coordinate 19,381 of OVAF01001423.1, read as the reverse complement.
CAACCCCTTCACATCATGATATATCTTGCAGAACCCTTTGCGTATGATGATAGTCAACTCCTTTTCTTGTAGTTGTCCTAAACTCAACAAATTGTTTTTGAGCTCTGGTATATAATACACATTACTGATTGTGTATTCATCTCCATTTAAGGTGAGCTTCACATCCCCTTTTCCAACAACTTCTATTCGTTTGTCATTTCCAAGCTTCACCGAATGCTTGAAATTAGTGTGGAGATTCGAGAAGAGTTGACGATCACCACTCATGTGATTCGAACAACCTGAGTCGAGGAACCATGCTCTTTTCCTCCATTCTTCTTTATTTCCAAAATATGTCATCAATATCAAGTCAGCATTTTCCAAATTGACATTCAATTCTTCACAGGCTTCTTCCTCCTCAATGTGTGCCATCAGGAGCATCTCTTCATTTGCTTCAAAATCAGCATAGTTTGCCTCTTCTTCCCACTTTGGACATTCATTTTTGTAATGTCCCAATCGATGACACTTGTAGCACTCCACTGTGCTTTTATCCGGGAAAGATCTTCCACGACCTCTTCCCCCTCCTCTTCCATTGGAACCTCTGTCTTGGGTCCATGTACCCCTTCCTTGGGTCCCTGTACCCCTTCCTTGGGTCCATGTACCCCTTCCTCTGTCTTGGCTCCATGTACCCCTTCCTTGGGTCCCATAACCCCTTCCTTGTNTCTGTCTTGGCTCCATGTACCCCTTCCTTGGGTTACATTTAACACATGTTCATCGCCTCTCTCTGGCTTTTTGAACTTTCCCTCATGGACAACTAATGAGCTCTGCAAATCATCCACCGTCATGATCTCAATATCGTTTGATTCCTCTATGGACACCACCACATACATGTACTTCTCACTGAGAGTTCTGAGAATCTTTTGAACCACCTTGGAATCTGTCATAAGCTCTCCGTTACTCCTCATTTGATTTGTAACATCTAACACTCGTGCGAAATATTCCTCAATCTTCTCAGATTCCTTCATCTCAAGAACTTCAAAATCTCTCCTCAGCTTCTGTAACAGAGATCTCTTCACACGGTCGTTCCCACCAAATTTCCTTTTCATGGAGTCCCATATGAGTTTTGATGATCCTCTGTCCGAGATCTGCTGCATCGTGACTCTCTCTATGGTTTGATAGAGATAGTGCTTGACTGTGTGGTCGTTGTTTTGGGCGTTGTCTAGTTGAAGCCTCTGCTCCGCTGTCAAGATCGTCGTGACTGGTGGCTTCTCCACTCCGATTTCGATCAAGCTCCATAGTCCCTTGGATCTGAAGAAGTTCTCCATGACCTCACTCCAGTGATCCCAATGACCGTCAAACTTTGGCAACTTCATCTTATCATCTCCCATTTTCACTTTGTGTTTGAAGCTACGGCTTCTTTCTCAAGTCTCCAAGAATAATCTTAAACAGAGCTCTGATACCAATATGTAATAATCAAAGCTCTTGCTGTTTAGAAACTGAAAACTCTTACCTTACTGAATGATACGATTTGGTGTTAAATAACCATTACAACTTGAAACAAACTATCCGACATTAATGTCACAAGCGGTGACAACTACTTGTCTGCAAATACCATTAATAGAGACAACTACTTGACATAAATACTTTGTCTTTAATTGACTTTAGACTTTAGATTCTAAGACTCATTCAACTAAACTTCCAGCGACTCTCTGATCCTCCACGTCACTTTGCTCTAACAAAGGTGACGACGAAAAAGAGGAGGAGATCATCTTCAACGACGTCGTTTTCTTCCTTACCAGACGACGTCGCTCTCAACATTCTAACTCGTGTCTCAAGAATCCATTATCCAACTCTATCTTTAGTCTCCAAGAGTTTGCGTTCACTCGTCTCTTCGCGTGACCTCTACGTCACACGAACCCTAACCGGAAAAACCGAGAACTACCATGCACTATCTATGTTTAAAACATCCTTCTAATAACCATAAATCGTGGTTCCTAGTCTCGCCGATTACTCAACAGAAATGGACAGCAATCCCTGCGTTTCCTTTTGAACATCATCCTGATGATCCAAGTGTGATCTCAACTGGTTCAGAGATTTACATAATTGGCGGATACGTAAATCGGAAGAGATGCCGAAGAGTGTTCCTCCTCGATTGTACATCACATCAATGGCGTAGACTTCCCAACATGCGATTCCCTCGAATAAACTCAACCGCTAGTTTGATCCAAGGAAAAATCTACGTGTTTGGAGGTTGTCATACACCTTGTAATGAGAACTGGGGAGAGTTTTATGATCCGAAGAACGAATCTTGGAAGCCATTATCTCCTACCATAGTTGTACCGAATTTAAAGTTCCGAAAGAGAATGGTGGCACATTCTGATTGTTTTGTAGGAGAAGAGAAGATATGGTGTAGAACTCGGGGACATCATTTTCTTGAATGGTGTGATTTTGAAGATAATTTGCGATGGAGAAAGGTTAAGGGACTTTGGGGAATAAAGACGTTTAGTGGAGCTAGATCAATGGTGAATTCAGACGGAGGAAGAGGAGTAACAGTTTGGTGGTTTTACGGTAAGTGTCAATATATTCGGTGTGCAGAAATTTGGCTTGCGAGACGGAGTAGAAAAGAGCTTTTTGGGACCTTGAAATGGTCTAACAAGATATATACTATGAGCCCCAATACACTTGCTTCCCTTACGTGTTTTGCTACTGTGACCCATTGATCTTGTCATGCATTTTGCTTATGATCATCGACACTTTTTTTTTATTAATTAGTAACATAGACTTGTCTTCTTTTTTTACTTAATTCTTTGATTAGAACTGAGATATTATACATTCTAGGTAGAATGTCTCTTGTTTCTCTAGTAAAATGCTATTCCAAAAGTTGAACAAAACATAGAGCGAAGTTGGAAATGTTCTCACAAATACTGTTGAAACGAGACGAAATCCACGTCCATAAAATGTCAAAGCATAAAAATAAAAAGACAGAACACAAACAATCATAAGCAAAACAAACAAAAGACAAATTAAGATCAATGCGTGACCATGGCTAAACACAGACTATCATCAAGTCCAGTAATTTCACTATCGTCCGTAACATATATCATCTTGGACCATTCCACTGTACCAACAACCTCGTCTTTACTCGGTCTCTCAAGCGAAATCTCTGCACACCAAATCTCAACATGACGAACAAAAACACTGCCTGATTCGTGACGATATACTTTGTAAAGCCACATAACTGATACTCTTCTTCCTCCGTCTGGATTCGCTACTGCAATAAACTTTGGTGAATATTTCCTCGCCAAACCTTCAAGTCCCTTAACCTCTCTCCATCCCAAATCATCTTCAAGATCACACCATATTAGATTAAGAATCCGCGAACCTCGACACCATATCTTCTCTTCCCCAACAAAGCAATCAAATCTCGTCACACTCTTCTGGAACTCCAAAGCAGGCGGCGTGACTACGGTATTAGATAATAGCTCCCAAGATTCGGTCTCCGGATCGTAAATCTCTCCCCAGTTCTTGTCAGAAGGCGAATAACAACCTCCGAAAACATAAATCTTGCCTTGTACCAAACCAGCAGCCGAATCTACTCGAGGAAATAACATATCGGGAAGTCTACGCCATCGATAAGATCTACAATCGAGGAGAAACGCGTACCGGCTTCTCCTCTTCCTTATGTATCCACCGATAATGTAAACCTCTGAACCAGTGGAGACGATTGTAGGTGATTCAGGATGCTGTTGGTAAGGAAGCGGAGGGATTGGTATCAGTTTCTCTTGTTGGTTTATAATGAACCAACGAGGCCGAGGAAATGTTAAAAGGAGATAGAAGCATTTCTCGGTTTTTTCGAGTAGGGCTCGTGTTTCGTCTAGCTCACGTGAAGAGAGGAGTGCTCGAAAACTCGTGGAGACGAGAGAGAGTGTTGGATAATAGGATCTCGAGATACGAGCGAGAATGTTGAGAGTGATATCATTTGGTAACGAAGAAAATGACGTTGGAGAAGGTTTCGGTCTCTTCTCCGATGTAGCCATAGCGGCTAGTGACTCAACATTTTAGGGTTTCTTTACCGTTTATTTATATCCAGAGGACTCAAAAAACATACAAAAATTTATAAATATAAATATAATCAAGTCGTATAATTTTGGTAAGTGTAATTAGATTATAAATTAGGACCTTACATATATTTAAAACTTATATAAACATGATATCCTATTCATTACCTATAAAATAACAAATCATAATTAATTGTATTCACAAAATATATTATATATTGCAGATACGATATATAAAAATAATAAATATTCACAGATATTCAAAATATATTTTAATATCATAACTTATTCATTTGGTCTGTTTTCTTTTTTTGTAGGAGATCATATTTTGCCTTTTTCATATATTATAAAATAAATTTATCAATTTTCTTTTTTATAATTTTTGTATATATTGATATGTGTCACAATCTAAATTAATAAAAATATATTTTTCTTTATGTATTTTTGAAATTTTTTTTTAAAATTGTTTCAATTAGAATACAACATGTGTCTTGTCTTTTATGAGGGTCTTTGGTGACTTATAAATGACCCGGTTCTCTTCTATGCTAATTTTGTGTTTTTGTTTTTTCTTTTCGTGCATGTTATCTAAGAAAGTGGGAAGACACCCAAAAATGATGAGTGGAGCTGCCCTTTTCGACATTGAATTTAGTTATACAAATGACACAAACTTTGCTTACAATGTTGACTTTTCAAGTCAATGCATTAATCGAACATGCATATATATATTTCACTCTCTTTTTCTTCTACGTAGAAATTTAGAGAATCATTCGTTAGCTGTAGACCTTAATTTATGTATGCAATGTCGAACAATATATCTCACCAGAAGATGCTACAAACACCATTCTATCTTTGCATCGGTTTCGGCATCCACTACAGATGGGCCGAGTGAGCGAACTGTTTGGAACAATACTGAACTCCTTTCCTCTTGCCTTGATTCTTGAACCGGGATTCATATATATATACTCTCCAAGCAAACATTGAACATGGAGTGTGACGTCACATTCCTTGCACATATAGAACCAACTATTGTTTGAATCGATTGTTTCCTCACAAGAATCACACCAACAGATTCCATTTCCACGTGTTTCACATGACAATGTGAGAAAGTGCTCATCATTCTTGTATCTCACTTTATGTGGAAGAGTTGCGCAACCATAGCACAAGACAAAGCGGCATCCATCACAATTTAAAGTTGGTCTTTGTGTGCGTTTACCACAGATAGAACACGTCTTCAAATCTTCGGAAGATGTTATGAACAAGGGATGTTGATGAAGATGGTGAACGTATGGTTCATATACAGAAGCACATCGTACATCTAGAATGAAGGATTTGGCACAACCCTGGTGACAAACGTACTTGAAACCAAAGGAGTAGCGGAGACAGAGTTCACAATCACGTTCGGTGGTACAAGATGCTTCTAGAGTAAGCGTATGGAAATGTAATGCGTGATCTAGCACAAGAGGAAGATTTGTACATGCCATATGGAGACCATAATCACATTCCATGCGCGTGCATGTATAAGATTTACCATCATATAAGGGAAGGACACACGCTTGACAACACTTTTTTTCATTGTACCATATATTGAAATCTTCTTCTAGTCGCATGGGATGTTCTGGATGACTAAAATGTAGTATAGTCCCATCACTCATCTCCTCATATGGCGGCTTAATCTCATTTACTACTTCGTCTTCTGGTTCTTCTTCAAGTTCCTTTCGGTCCCACAGATTTGGTTTCGTGGCACATCTAGAATGTACTCCGTAAATACAATCCTTCGTCATGCAAGAATATGCTCCATAAGTTTCATCAATCTTTTGAAGACAAACTCCACAAGACCATTTTCGAGATGGGAGAGAATAGGAAAATGAAAGACGGTGTTTGTGACGAGAGATTTTTATGACATACGGTAAGTAGATACAACTTCTATGAACAAGGAAATCACACTGAAGACACACGAAGTTGAAAGACTTTATATCATCTAAACCACAAACATCACATATTAAATAAAACTTTCTAGGATAGAAGTAAAGAGTATGCTCATGTCTTTTTCTATGGTTTATGAATGGCGGTTTTCTCACACAAACTGGATCCAAATTAAAATCACAAGTAGAACAATGATAAACTAAACCAGTACGGTATGAGCCACAAGAAAAGCATTCTACATCATTATACGACGAACCATCAAATTTGTAAAGCTGGAGAGGATGTTTCGGATGATAAGGAGATTTAAACATAGGGGGAGACTCAACACATTCTTTGTGGTACCACCTATCACATTTGATACAAAAATAATAGGTTGTACCGGTTACATTATGCCAACAAGCCCCACAACTTTCGTCTATGTCTTCATCATCAATAGATAGAAGTAGAGGTTCTTTGTTGTTGCACCAAAAAAGAGGGAGAAGAGAGTGAGATTGTGAAGACTCGCCATAATCGAGATTGGAAAGATAAAAGGAATTATCGACTATGCGATAAGATGACTTATTAATTTTCTTGCGAGATTGGTTTTTTTTGTATTTGATGCGGATAGCAGGACAAAGAAGACGAGAAGGAGGAGGGTTATCGATGGATTCCATGGATGCTATATGTGCTTGAAAGAGGTTTAAATGGCTAGAGATTTTTAATAGACCCGGTTTAGATGTTATGATTATCAGGCTAACTCATGAATATATATATATGCACGCATAACCATCGGATGCCATCTTTCAAAAAACACGAAAAAAGAAAAACAAAGTTAACCATAAAATTAACCTCTCACGCGAAGTACTAATACCTTGCTTTTTTCTATTTGTTAAGAAACATTATTTCTTAGTAGCATCATACTTTGCAAAGTTGGTGCTCAGGAAACAAACTATCGTATATTCTTTTCTTAATCTATGTACCCTCTCTTATGGCATCAAACAATTTGGATTTTTCTTTCTCATTTGATAGATTAGTTAAGAGGTTTTGTATCTAAATTTGTACATCCATGCACTCAAATCGAGAACCATAACCTTTAATATGGTATGAAGGTACATAAAACAAGAAAATACCAATAGAAATGTAGTATCATTAGTTAAGATAACTTCTTTTTTATAATTTTTGTATATATTGATATGTGTCACAATCTAAATTAATAAATCAAAATAAATCTGATTAATTATTATTTTGCTGCTTGTCAAATTCTTTTACCCTCAATTTTTTAACCAAATAAAATTTAAAAATCGTTTTATACACGATAATTTTCTTAAATCTTAATCTATGGTTTTTCTGGTTTAGTTGGTTTTCTTGTTTTTTTTTCAACGTGGAATTTGAGGTAAATACATCTTTGTAGGATAAGAATCAGAACCGAATAATCAAACATGGATCCAATCCGAAAAATCAGTTTGGATCAGATATGGGTATATAGGACGGACCCGAACTCGACCATGATACCCATGTGCCCCCTAATGATATTATGAATTTGGGAATAAAGGTTTCCTTCAAAAGGAGACAAAATCACAAATATATATATAATCTTGTTAATCATCTGATCTCTCAAAAATTCTTGAAAAACTCTTTAACAAAATCCAAAATTCGAAAACATCATAAATAAATAAAATAAAAATAAACTAGAAAATCACGTGTAAGCTAAATATAGATCCATTTGATCAAGAAGTGACCACAACAGAATGCAAAAAGGATTCAGAATCTGTGTCTTTGAAGATAAACACCTGTTCAGACCGTTTCAATGTATCCACAAAGTTCTTTTAAACTGCGCCCCTCGAACGAAATCTCTGAACACCAAATCTCCGTTTTGCATTTATTAGTATAAATGCGACGACGACCTTGACGGTAGTTTAGATTCTTCTTCCACCACCAAACTCTAGCTCTTCTTCCATCGCTCGAGTTAGCCACAGAAAAAATATTAGGACACCATACCATACTTTCTTCCTTTGCATTATTATTACACCAAAGTAGCTTCCCTTCGGAAACACATATTTGGCACAAGGTGTTCTTCTCTATTTCTACCGAGTTCATAGACTCATAGTATTCGCTAGGATGGTGAGATTTAGTGGTGTAGTGGAAGATTTTACAATAACACCTTACAAAGAAAAGGTCATAATCCATAATTTGTTTTTCTTCCTAAATACTAAAATTCTGTTTTACTAATCTTTGCAATGTAAAAAAAAATTCTGGTTTTGTAAGCCTATAAAATCCGAGACAAGAAAAGAAAAATGTAATTTTTGATTTCTATAGTAGTCCCACCTGTTTACTTCTTTACTCTTTGGTGGTTTTGTTATAGTACTAGCTAGTCTTTAAGTCTCACTCTCCTGTGTCTCTGTTTCGGCTAGAGTTTCCTTTGTTTCTTTCACTTTCTCAAGCTGGCCTTTAGGTTCTCCAAATAAGGCATAGAAAATCTGGCGATGGCACTCATCGCAGAAATAGAAGAACGAAAAATGACCTTCGTTTGGGATCTTATGTACAGTTGCTTCTGGAATCATCCTGTTAATGTACTCACTCATTGACGGTGGAGCGACTCGATCATCAATTCCCTATAAGTAAGGTCACAAAAAGTTAAAATGTTAAGATACATAAGACATTTTATGTTTGGTTAATGTTGCATTTACAAATCAGACTATGTATTGTATGCTGCAGAACTAACCTGCCATATGTGAATTGGTTTTCGAAACCCGACGAGTTCACATTCGGCTTCACTGTACATTGACATGAGCCAAGAAAGGACACCATTGGTTGTACATTTCTTCTGTGTGCGGAAATCAGAAAGACTAAAGCCCCAGCTCGATACTTGAAGTATGGCTTCTTCTACAAAAGGTTTTGCCATTCCTTGACGGACAGATTCCTCCACGTTTCTTTGGTAAAAGTCTTGAAAACTTGGATCGTTGATTAGAAGATTATCCTGAAAGAAGAACAGAGTTAGCAAATATGACTCTCTTTTACCCCAAAACAAATTCTAAGCAAACTTGCTCGCTTTATAATGTATCGTGGATGAGATTTATACCTTTTCTCCTAACGATAGTGACATCCACTGATCGAACTGATCAAGTTTACCAGAGAGAAATGATCTACGGTAGAAGAAAGGAAGTAGAGCTGGAAACCGGCGTGCTAAAAAGTACATGAATTTCCTCTTTGTTAGCCATTGCTCCCATGTTTTCACCATCTCGTCCTTGTTCATGCTTGGCTCATATGGATTGATCACAGGAGCCACCATTGCTGCTCCTATAGTTTCTCAAAGCCAAACCCAATGAGCAATAGTCTCAAATGTATTTAACTTTCCACTAAGCAATAACTAGAGTGTACTTATGGGAACATTGTTAATACCTGCAATTTTATCAGGGAAGTATTTCATTGCAGCCCATGTATGCATACTACCAGTAGAGTAGCCAAGTAACCAGAATTTCTCATCAATTCCAATAGCAGCTGCTAGATTAATCATATCCGAGGCTGATGAGCTAAGGTTTCGACCTCGATGAGGGTCACTCTCACCAAACCCCGGAAGATCATATGAAACTAAACGGACACCATACTCCACAAGCAATGATTTCTTCACTCCAGGTATGCCTTGATTAGGTAACTCAACAATTAGAGACAAACTAAACGTAACGGGAAGAAACTGATTAAATGAAACCAACCTGAAAGTCGAGAGGAAAGAAAAGAATGAGGCATAACTATAGTGTATCTTGCTCTCTCTGCTGAAACACCTAGCTCTTGGTAAGCTGTATATCTTCCATCTGGAAGCTGTACACGAGTAGCACTCGAAGGATGTACACGCAATTTCTTTATCACCGACACTGGTCTATCGTCCTCAGGACTAAAGCTTAATGCTGCATTTCAAAGTTGATTATATCACTACAAGCATGCCAAACCTTTTCACTAACCGAATCTCTACATAAGCAACTACGAATTAACTACAGACTAGCAAAACATAGCCTGGTTCCAATACTTAGCTTCTACCCAATTTCCACAGAATCGATCAACAACTACTGTAGATACCATCACTAAACTGCATGCAGAAAATTGGTTATGAGGCTAAATTCGCATATTTGTTGTGAATGAGAGAACTAAACACAAATGCTGAGCCAATGTCAGAAGCTGTTTGACTGAATTACCTGCAAGAGCTAAGAGAAAGACGAAGAAAATCACAGGCCAAGCGTGAACTGGATCACGATCCTCAGGCAAGTACTCATTCATAAACCTCAGCTTCTTCGACATTTTAGCCGCCGGTTTCTTAAGCTTCCGCACGACAAACGAGTCTTCAGTAACCACCGTCTGAATCACTATATCCTTACATCCTTTCGCAAAATCCACCAGCATTTCACCCCATGATTTCATAAACTCAGTCACTTGATCTTTCAACGTCTCCTTCGGTTCGGATCCGGATCCATCCACCGACGAAAAACCCGATCTCTTTGATCCGATTTCAGTAGCCGCCGTTAAATCAATCGGACCACCGTCGTAACGTAATCCGGCGTCGACTAGACTCGCTAACTCTTCTTGCCATGTAGGTACTCCTCTCATTTCCTCCATCTTCTTCAACCTCTCGATTTCAACAGCATTCAAACTCCGAAATCCCTAAATCCAAACATGTACATCCAGTTATATGAAAATTTAGGAGGAAGCGTGAGTTTCAAGCTGGCTATAACGAATCATATCTTCTTCTTTTTGGCTAAAGAAAGCGAAAGGAGAAAAAAGTTTGTCTTACCAAATGACGTAGAAACACTATATGGTTCGATTCGAATCTTCCTTTAGCTAAACTTTTGCTTCATTTCTTCTTCCTTTTGAAGATTCTCTATCGTCTCCTTGACTCCTTGATTTGACTAGCTTAAGGTAGAAAGTCACAATCCGCCACTGACGAGAGATTCCTCGAGCTTTCTCTGACTCTTCTACTAATTTCCTCTTTTCGTTATTTGGCTGGCGAATTAATAAATATAGACCACTGGATCAAAATTGCCTTTTTTGAAATGAACGGTGATGATTTGTCCACGTAGGTCTGCCGTGGAATCGACGGTTAAGTGGTGGGGGGACCGGCTGAGCCAGTTAGTCTGGCGTGGACGGTTTACTCTTTCCGTGCTCCCTTTTACCGGTTCTAATAACAACCGGTTCGTACGAGTTGCGGTGACGTGTCGGATGGTTAGGTATTGTGGGGTAGGTGCACGTCACTCGTCCGTAACGTATTCATCTACACGGTCCGCTAAATCCAACGGTGCATGATTCAGTATTTAAGACTAAGAAACATTTAACGAGAATAATGACAAGTGTATAAACCCAATAAGTGTATAAGCCCAATATTTAATGGGCTTATAAACTAATGGGCCGGAGTATTAAATTTAGGCCGAGGGTTATGATCAGCTTCCCTCACACATATTAAAGAGACATTTGCCGTCACTAGGTTTAGGGTTTTCGCAGCCGCTTAAAAGCTATCTCTTCCTGCATTTGCTTCGTTGCTCTTGTTGATCTTCTTCTCCTCCATCTGCAATCATGGGGTGCGTTTTCTCTTACTTTAGATCCTTCGTGTTCATATCTCAATTCGTTCTCCTTGCTGTATATTTACTGTGAATCGGGTTTTAATTGTGTTCTGTAATTCTCATTGAGCTCTATTGTGATTCTGCGGCAATGCGTTTTCGCTTCTGGATGTGTATATTACTCGGATTTCTTCTGTATAGATCCACAATATTTGATTGTATTGATTCTGGAGTTTTAGAGTGTAACAGAACTCATTTGTTAAATTATTAAGTCTTGTAGCTGAATTGCTGATTTGGTTTTAGAGTTCTGGGCTTATGAAATTTGATCAATTGAATTTAATATTGTGAATACTTAGTTGAATTGCTTTTTGGTTGCTTTAGTTTGAGCTTCTGCTTTGGGTTATTGAATGAAAATTAAATAAATGTTGTTTCTTGTGATGATACAGTAAGACAAGGGGAATGGGAGCCGGGCGCAAGCTAAAGAGGCTTCGGATTAGCCAGAGGTGGGCTGACAAGCAGTACAAGAAGTCTCATCTTGGAAATGAGTGGAAGAAGCCTTTTGCGGGTTCATCTCACGCTAAGGGAATCGTCCTCGAGAAAATGTTAGTCATTGAGTCTTAAATACTGGCTTATAGTCTGCTTTTTGTAGTATAGGTATTGGAATTGATGAGTTTCTGTGTTGTGATTATGTAGTGGTATTGAGGCTAAGCAGCCTAACTCTGCTATCCGTAAGTGTGCGAGAGTTCAGCTTATTAAGAACGGAAAGAAGATTGCTGCTTTCGTCCCCAACGATGGTTGTTTGAACTACATCGAGGAAAATGTAAGTCGAATCAAAAGCATTTGTAACCAGTCATCACATGTGAGTTAGCTTCTAGCAAATGTTGACTTATTTCATCTGTTGCAGGACGAGGTCTTGATTGCTGGATTTGGTCGTAAGGGTCATGCTGTGGGAGATATTCCTGGAGTTAGGTTCAAGGTCGTCAAGGTTTCTGGTGTTTCACTCTTGGCCCTCTTCAAAGAAAAGAAGGAGAAGCCAAGATCTTAAGCATCTATGCTAAGCTTTCAGCTTTTTGAAATGGATTTTGTTATTTAAAGCACTTTTTTGTAGTCCAGTTTAAGACAAACTCTGTTCTTTACTACTTTAAGATTCTAAGAACTTGTGTTCACTTTCTTATTAGTTTTGGATCTAAACATGCATTCAGACCTTATAATGGTTTTTCAGTCACGTTTTTCTGTTCAAGTTTCTCTACTTGTCTGGTCTTGACCTTTGTTTCGAAACATTGAGATCTAGTTCTAAATCTTACCGATCCTTCACAAGACTGTTCCTCCGAAAATATAGTCTCAATACAAAAGCTAACTGTCCTGATCTGAATAAATCCTAGACTCTCACGTGGTGGATATTTCTACAATAATAAGTTTCATTTGCTCTTGTCGTTGCCCTGTTTGTTGTCACTGGATCAAACATACTTGAGTTTGTAACTTAGTAGAGCAGGTCCAAAGATGCTGTATTTCCCGGCACTGCTGAAGGCAGTCTCTGCATCTTCAATTTTTTTGAACACAACTCTGGCACTCTTCTTCATAACCTTTGTCTCTGATTCTATGAGAGGACCATAATGGTTAAATGCCTTGTTCAGCTTTTCTTCAGAAGGAACCGAAGCTGAATCTGCAAAGTTGAGGATCAACGCAATGGGTGCTGATGAATCTGCAGTTTGCTCCTTAGAGCCCGAGTCAGTGATGTCTTTATTCCCAGGTAAGCTCTGCTCGTCTGAAATGACTATTACATCAATAGGTCCTGACGTCTCAGTGTTACTCGGCTTCTTCAAGTCATCATTGACATTACTGCAAGAAATTTCTTTCATGAACTGGTCCAACTCTTCATAATTTGAGGGGTCTGTGCTGATTGGTTCGAGTATCCCCTTCTGGTCTTCGTTAGAGTCAAGGTTGGAGAGCATCTGATCTAGGGAAGTTATCTTTTTGGGGGCAAGCTCCTCACGTTTAGCATCACCCACTGACAAATTATTTTCCTCATCAGAGTTTGGAGTCACTAAATCCTCCGTTCGACTGTTATTCTTGATCTTTTTCTCGGACTTACCAGATATCAAAGACTCAACCTTACGCTTCTTTTCAGACTGCAACTTACCATTAACTTTTTCAGTTAATTTGCTCCCAGCGCGTTTCTTTGCAATAAAATCTGACAAAGTCTTCCCCTCTGTCTCTTCATCAGTCCTATCCTCAGAACCAAACATCTCCTTGTGTTGACCGGCATCTTTGTTATCTTTCTTTCTCTTTTTGGAAGACTTTTCTTCATCCATATCTGATTCCAAAAGAAAAACCTCGGGCACTGCTGATTCTACAGACCTTAGAAATGCTTCAAACCCAGGAGGGTCAGGATAGCCTTTCCATTGTTGAAAAGCCAGTAACTGAGCTCGATTACTTACAAACTGCAGCTTTTCAGTCGCATCGTAGCTAGGAAAGCAAGCTAAATCCTTCATATACAGCAAAAGTTTCACAGGCTCAAAATACATCACATTTGATAACTGGTCTCCACCGTATCTCACACGTGACTCCTCACGAATTCCCGCATTCACTATGTTCTGAGTCTTCAGTTTCATGTAAGCTTCCTTCGAGATACAACCGCAAGACAAACCAAACTCTACTCTCCTTTCAACCTCTTCCAAAGCACAATCAACAGCATATCGAAACTCCAACGAGTTACTCTGCTCCATCATCTTTCCAAAATGCTGATGAAAAGGCTTTATCTTCCACACATCATTCCACGCAAAACTACCATCCCCAAAATACACAACCAAGACCTTCCCTTTCTTGAAATGCTTCTTTGCCATTTTCGACGCAACAGATGCATCAACCACTTGTCCAGGCCACCAAGGATAGCTCCTAACTTTACCCCAAACCAAATCCGACTCAGAAAGCTTCAGATTCTCAACACCTGAACCTAAAACCACCCCATCCAGATTCTCAACCTTTGATTCTTCCTTCACTGACTCAACATCCTCAATTTCGGCATCGGAATCCAACCCATTTCTAGAATCATCGTCCTCTTCCTTATAAACCAAAACATACCTTTGACGCTTAGCAGAATCGTTCTTAATCTCACCCCCATTACTCTCTAAACCAACAGATTGCGTTTTCCTCTTCATTACAGCTCGAGAGCTCATGGCTTCAGCTAGGGTTTCAGATGTATCAGACACATTACCATCAAAATCAACATCGGAGTCCGATTCAACTCTTTCAGACTCCGTAGACATGACGAATTCCCCCAAAAACCCTAGAAAAGGTAGAAGAAATCAGTAAAAGCTTGCTTCCATTAAAGCCAAAATAAACAGTACCTTAAACGAGACAGAGAGAGAGAGATGTTAGTCGAAGAACTGAGAGAGAGTGAAGGAAGCGAAACAAACCTCCGGTGACGGCGATAATTCTTCTCCGGCGACGGGAGTGAGATTTTTCAGAAATATTGAAGTTTTTCTCCAGAAATGAGTTTTCGCTCTTTTAGAAAGGTTTATGAGTATGCAACGTGTACGTCAAGGAATAAGCCACGTGGCGTCGAGCTTATTTGTCGTGACTTGTCATCTTCACTAGCATGTCTCTCTAACGTTCCCTTGAACGTACTATATAGTACTACATCAATTGGTTCAAAATTCAAGTCGTTGCTTTGCCTCTTTTTGCTTCGTATATCAATTTAAAAAATGTCTTAAAACTCAAACTTGAACTTTTAAACTCAAAATGTTATGAAACTCAAACTGAAAATGTTTCTTGATCAGTTTTACTGTGTATGATTGAAAAGATAATTTAGAAGCTATTGTTGTAATTAAATTGCAAAGAAGATGCCGAGCCATTTCAGCTAATGGTGGTTATTCTAGACACATTTACAGGGTCGAGTTCCCAATAACAAAAACATTTTCTTTGCGAAATGTAAAGAAATCATGGTTTAAAATGGAAAAATTCTCAATTTTCATGTGTATTAATCAACGAATTTGAGTAATTTCATTATTTTTTGGATGACCTCTAACGGTGTTAAAAATATTTATGAAGTGATATAATTTTGAAATTTTTAAAATCTTCTATTCAACTTTACTGTGTATTAACCCAGAATTCAAGGATTTTTTCACTATTTGTGGATGACCTATAACGGTGTGAAAAATATTTATGAAGTGATATAGTTTTGGAATTTTTGAGAAATCCTCAACTTTTGTGTGTATACCTACGAATTTGAAGATTTTTTACTATTTTTTGGATGTTCTTTGATGGTGCCTAAAATATTTATATATGCATTGATATAATTTAGAAATTTTAGAAAAATCCTTAACTTTCTTGTTTATTAACCCACAAATTCGACGATTTATAACTATTTTTTGGATGACCTCTAACGTTGTGTATAATATTTAGTAAGTGATATAGTTTCAAAAATTTTGCAAGATCTTCAACTTTCATGTGTATTAACCCACGGATTCAAAGATTTTTTAAACTGTTTTTTGGATGGTCATTAACGGTGTGAAAAATATTTATGAAGTGATAAATATAGTTTTGGAATTTTTTAGAAATCCTCAACTTTCATTTTTTGATGACCTCTAACGGTGCCAAAAATATTTATGCATTGATATAGTTTAGGAATTTTGGAAAAATCATGAAATTTCTTGTGCATTAACTCACAAATTTGAAAAAAAATTACTATTTTTTTGGATGACCACTAACATTGTGTAAAATATATTTAGTAATTGATATAGTTTGAGAATTTTTGCAATATCTTTTTGTCAGACTGCAAAGAGTAATGGAGCTAAATCAAGTGAAGTTGAAGAAACTTGAAAGTACTCTAATTGAGAAGAATATTTATGCATTGATATAGTTTAGGAATTTTGGAAAAATCATGAAATTTCTTGTGCATTAACTCACAAATTTGAAAAAAAATTACTATTTTTTTGGATGACCACTAACATTGTGTAAAATATATTTAGTAATTGATATAGTTTGAGAATTTTTGCAATATCTTTTTGTCAGACTGCAAAGAGTAATGGAGCTAAATCAAGTGAAGTTGAAGAAACTTGAAAGTACTCTAATTGAGAAGAATAAGCCAATGTATAAAAATGTTCTAATGGAATCAAAAGTAAAACTCTATTGTTGTGAGAAAGTGTAGGAGCGTTTTGAAACAAACTTTCCATATCCTGATGTACAGTGAAACAAACTCTATTGTTGTGAGAAAGTTTGTTTCAAAGTTTGTCTCTAGTGTTAGTATGTATTTAAGCTCTCATAACATATATAGCCCCATGTGAATTAGGGTTTTTAATTTTACCTAATGGATTCATATATATATATATAATGTCAACCAAGCAACTCTTCATCATTTTATGATTATCTATCCAAATCCAATAATCTTGGTGTTTGTCATTTGAGCTTCATCGTTTACATTACTTTATATCGAGCCATTTCATTTTTTATCTAGGTCATTCACATCTATCTTTTCACATCAATTTTCACAAGAAAGTGTGTACTATATATTTTGTTCAAAAATCAGAAAATGTTTGATAAATATGTTATACCTTGATTACTATACCATCATGAATAGGAACATGCTAACTAATAGAAATTTCCTCAGTCGAACTAGCCAATTTTTCTTTTTTTTTCTTTTTTTGAATGTTCTAGCTATAGGGAACCATATCACAACAATACATAGTTTAACACCTTCACTTGAGCACAATTACGGAGACCTTACTATTGTGAGAAAGTTTACGAGCGATTTCCAACAGGTTTTCGAAACCTGATCCATAGTGTACGACCAATGTCTCTAGTGTTTCGGTGTTTGCCAGCAAAAGTTCCATCAACGAAGCCACGAGTTCTGGATTACGCTTAGAAGTGTAAGTCGGAAAGGCCACCAGTTTTGATCTCCACCATTGATCCAGACTCAACTCTTGTGAGGCCAAGTAGCCGTCAACGAGCCCTTCCTACAGAACAATGAAATATTTCATTTCGCAAACCCTTTATATCGTCAGATTTCTACAATATATATGTTTTTCATTTAGATCAACCTTCCAAAGTGAATAACATATTTCTCAATTTTTTTGTAATTTCTGATGTATAAACGAAAACAGAAGAGAATATATACCAGTATGGAGCCCCATTTAGTTATGTTAATCACTATCTTCTTTAATCCAGTTGAGCTTTGTAGAATCTTTACTGTACCAGGAACCACAGATCGCGAAAGCCTTGTTTCAAGATTCAATATTTTGATCTTGAATTGTGGAAAATGAACACCACGAAGCTGGGCAAGAGATAAAATCTACCAAAAGATTGAAAGAAAAATAATGAATAACACGAAATAAACCCAACCATGTAGAATCTAATTATGCATTTCATTACATATAGCCAGTTCTACGCATTAAAGATATAAAGAGTTAAGAATGCAATGGTGCAACATACCTGAATAAAGTTAACCCCAAGGGTAAGCTCCTCTACATTATACAACTTTTCCAGCATCGATTGCACCGTGACTTGAAGGGAATCGATTTCAGTATCCCTAGAGTAATACCAAGCGTTTAGGTTAGCTTCGGTTAAAGAGGAGACATCGACTAAACTACATTGCGCCTTAAAGTTCCTCAATCTCAAATAATAGATATGTGGCGCCACGATCTCCATCGGTCCTGTAAACGAAGATTTAAAATCTACATCCAATCTTCTCAAGCGCTTATATTCACTCAAATCAAGATACTTAAGTGAATCAACGAACCGCAACGTCAAGCTTTCCAGCATCGGACAGCCGGAGAGAATCTTAGGAAAAGAGTCATCAGAGAGTTTACAATACGTCAAAGACAAATCCCTTAGTGATGTCCAAGACACTTTGCACCTAGGAATCAAATCAATAGTTCTCGATTCTACTTCTACAGCGAGTTGCTTCAGATATGCATTGTTGTAGAAGAAATCCGGAAAGCTATAATGGTCTGTTAAATCATAAGTCTTTAAAGAAAGCTTCTCCACATTCTTGGACATTGCGAAACCGATCCAGCTAATAACATGGTTATCTAACTTAGAACATAGATGAAAACTCTTGATTTTGGAGGTCGAGACGTAGTTTTCTAGGGTTTTGTTTATTTTTTCGGGGTAATCTCTGTTCCTATCAAAGGACAAGGAACGTGTCACGGACCATAGATGTTCCCATCGTTTGGACAAGGCCGAAGTTCTGATGGCGAGATCGGCCGGGACAAAGGAGAGGATGTGGAGGAGGATCTCTTCAGGTAGTGAACTGATTGATGTGTTGTCGTTGAGCAAGCGGCTAGGGTTTTTCTCATCGGCTGCGGCTTGATCTTCCATGGCCAACCGATTCCAAAAATATCCTCTACTTTTGGTGGGTATGTATATAAATAAGGTTTACGTAAAAATATTAAAAAGTAAAAAAAAGAAATGATATTACAGTTTAAATTATGTTAGTATATATAACTTAATTTGCTTAAAACTCTTTAGAGAAAATTACTCATTGTTTATTTATTTATATAAATTTGAATCATATATATGTATAAAAGATTTTTTTTTATTTTAAACTAGATTGTTAGTAATATATATGTAACTAAATTTATAATAAAATAATATTGCCATTTATGTTTAAGTTTTTTTATTCTCAAATTAAATTGTCTTTTGATTTTATATAAAGTTTAATTTTCTATATATTTTTTAAAAAAAAGGTAATAGGTTAAAAAAAAATGTTTGGTAATAGGTACATAAAGGAGTTTAGTATAAAATAGTTTCTCTAAGATACCATAACATTAATGAATTTAATAACATAATTATAAATGTAATGAAATTTTATGTAAATAATACATTTTTTTTTTTTGAAAATTACTTCCATTTCAATATATATATATATATATATATATATATATATATATATATATATATATATAT